>SNQJ01S0029292.1:33978-90778 GCA_010110895.2 Picea sitchensis | reverse complement strand
ATGAATAACTAATTAATAATAATTAATTAGTTAATGTTATTTTAAGAAATAATTATGGTTTAGCTAATCTTTTAGGATAGTTATATTATTAAATTAATTATAATTAATAATCATATACACCTATTTAAGCAGGGTCGTTACATTTCACTCCCATGGAAAATACGTAGGAGATATATATCTTGTTGTCTGGTGAGCAACATTATTATAAGTCGAAATTGCGACATATGGTAACATCGCTCCCATGGAACATATGTCGGAGATATATAGCATGTCATCGATTGAGCGACATGACTATAAGTTGGAATTATGACGTATGGTAACGACGCTCCCATAACATCCATGTAGTGGATACCGACAAAATGGGATGTCGGAATTTCGATGTCTCTGATGTCACTGTAGCAACGACTATATGGGGTTTGGACAGTAAAATCTGAGATGACATGTGTTCGCATGAAATGTCACAAAAGAGATGATATCTATGGCATCAGAAAAGAGACGTCGTGTGAATCGACATTTGAGGGGGTCTATTGTTTTTCATTCTCCCGACAAACAAAAGTGGCAATTTCTTCGAACATGTCATCTAAATTTGACCCAAATGTACTAGTGGGGGTAGATGGGTAGGTTTTAGGAAGAAGACTTGTGGGAGTGAGGAAAGTGAGAGGGGGGGAGGGGGTGAGGGATTGTCTCTAAGAGTCCGCTCCCACCATATCTTGAAATATGGATAAGTATGGGAGGATAAGGGATAAGGGAGTGGAGAGGGTGAGGGGGTGAGGTGAGGTGAGGTGAGGGTTAACCAACCTGTGAACTCAATGAGACATGAATATAATTTAAGTATACAAAATGTGAGTAAGGTTGAAGTGAACTATAGAGAGAGAGATGTTGAGACAATTCTGAGTGTAGAGTATGAAAGAAGAGAAGATATGTGTGAGGAAAAGAAATTGAAATAAAATCTAAGTATAGAAGAGTTGTAATATAGGAGAGGAGAGGAGAAGAGTTTGAAAATGAGACTAAGTATGGAAGAGGTAGTATGGGAAAAGGGATGAGAGAAGGGTGGAGCATGAAAGTTGTGATGAGTCAACCTGCCATGCTATAAATAGAAGAAAATCATGGGTCTTGAGACCAAAAATTTAAATGTAATTCCAAGAGATTAGCTTTGTTCAACATGGAAGAAGCGCACCCTTTTCTACTTAAACTTTAAAACTAGATATATTGAGCATATGAACTCAAATTTTCGATCCAAAAAATCCATGGCGAAGCTTAGAATGATGGATACATAATGATCTTATAATAGTTCAAAAAGTTTCATTTTTCGATATCATTTTTTTTATTAATCCAAGAGAGAGAAAATGTAGGTGACCAATTTTGGTCATGATCCAGATGGATCTCAGTGGCCATCCACCACTTCCACTGAACCACCATTTTGGGCATGTGGTTTTGATAAACCATTATATTCACCTTTTTTATGGGGAAATGGAATGTAATGTCATCTTCATTTGTTAATTACAGACATCATTTAATGATTTCCTAGTGGTCTTATGTACATGCTTACAACATAGTGTTAATGCACCAGATCCCATTTGAACTCCACAGTTAAACATGCTCAGGCTAGAGTAGTATTGGGATGGGTGACCGCCTAGGAAGTCCTAGTGTTTTACATGCCTATGGCATTTTATAAACTTAGTCCAATTTATCCCACATGCATCATGGGAATTTTTCTCCTCTCACTCTCTCATATATAATTGAGGTGAAGGAGGCCCTTTAAGAATTCAATGGAGTGTGATGTAAATATTGTTGTGAATGAAGTGTAGCCAACATCTCTTTCTTTTCAGAGATAAGCTACCCCATTCTTCCAGTTTGTGTTCTACAATGTTTTTCTCTCTTATAGAAGTTGGGTTTCACTATATTTCTATGTTTCTTTCAATATCTCTATATATTTCCTTTTTGTATCTATGTTATATTTATGTCTTCATCTCGTTCTCAAAATAATCCAGATCAGTGGTATCAGAGAAGTCCTCTCCTTGTCATTTCTCAGAGCAGGTCCTCGGCGAGGTCAGGTTATAGATATTTGGGTCTCGAGCTAGTTTCTCTTGAGGAAAACCACTCTTGCTAGCCCAAGTGACCTCCCATGGTGGAAGAAAATAGATATGATAGAGAATAATATCCTTTCAATACATTTCTTGAGGAATCCCTTATGCGACAAAGGAACGAGATGACGGAAAAAATTTCTTAGATCCCTCGAAGACTATCGATGGCGACAACTAAGGCATCTTCAACAAGAAATAATTTCACATTTGTGCACCCTTCAAGGTACAAGTCAATTTTGATATCCCCTTATTTGAAGGCTAGATAGATGCAAATGCTCTAGAAAAATGGTTGAATCTGCTAGAAGTTTATTACTCTGCCCAATTTGTTTTTGATAGTGAAAATATCACCTTCACACTCCTTAAATTCCTTCCTCATGTCAGATCTTGGTGGGAAGGTTACTAGGAGAGGTACATAGCAAATGAATCTACACTATTTGGGAGAGAACCCACTTGGACGACCTTTGTAGATTCCCTAAATGAGGAGTTCTACCCTGTAGAAAACTATGATGACCAATACATGAGATGGAAAACTCTACGTCGAAAAAGAGACCAGATAGTGTCGGAGTACACCAACATATTTTATACCTTTTTCCCAAAGTTGGGTGTCAAATATTCCAAGCGACACCTGGTTTTGATGTACTACAGTGATATACACATGTACATCCAAACAAAGATGGATTTATTGGACATCTCCTCTCTAGGAGTTGCTTATCAATATGCAGTCAAAATTGAGTAGAAATGTAACATCCCCAGCCACCCACAAGTCGGGGTATGCTACCTTCAAGCCCACCATTGGACTTCATACTCTTACCAGTACCTTCTTATTTAATAAGGACGCATAAGATAAAAGATTTAATGGCATGCACAACAATATCAAACAAACATGCATAATCTAAGATTTAGTTAAATGATAATTAAAATACACAGAAGAATACATTCATACACAGATAATAATATCACAACAGAGAGCACTTATCTCTATAAAAAGTGACACCAACTGGATGCAGACCAAGGATGTTACACCCAACCATAGACACCACTGCTTCAAATATCAACAACAATGTCACCCCTGAGCCAGGGCTATGAATCCACAAGGACGGTTCCAGAGTGTACCTGGGTTCCCAAACCAGTCAGCTCTCGAGCTCTCACAGGTTTCCCATCACCCACAAAAATCCAAGTACCCAACTCTCTTTTGCCCAAACTGTACCACTCAAAAGAATGGACCTCCACCTTTCTTTGCCACGCAGTCCCTCATGCAGTCATTCTCCTTTATCCAGGGCCTCCAGCAAAGCTAGTCCAGAATCTCAATGCTAGAACTCTCATGACTCGTAGTTGTGAAAAAAATAGGGCACAGGCCAACGCATCTCAGACATGCAGACCCCAATTCATGGTTGGATTGCACTAGCGACCATTACAACCAACTATCTCGTGGCTAATATTCAACAGTTCCTTTCCCTTTACCCAGCCAAGACGCAGGTGAGGATGGATCGGTGAATGGGTAAGTGAGTGCATGAAAGGGTGTGAGGGAAAGAATGGTACAAATGCAGAAGTGAAGGAGCGAACGAGCAAAATATCAACCCCACAATCAAACCAAGGATGGATTTAAGTATTTTCATGGGGAATCAAGAACCTCTTGGCCTTCCCCAAGAATCTCACGTAACCGATCCCCTCCCTTTGGAAAAAAGGGTAATTAACATAGGAATAAACATTTAGCCCCTCAAGCCCCCTCTCTTTTGGAATCATAGCCCCTTATAACTCTAGTCCTTGTCTGTCTTGCAGCCAGCGATGTGTTTATTATTAATAATTATAAAAATAGTACATTTCTTGGGCATACTATCCCTTTAATAATTGTTTGGGATCTCAGGCCTCTCAGCATTGTAATAATACATTATATAAAATGGGGGTTCGAAACTTGAGGTGTTACATCCCCTCCCCCTTATCTTGGCACTGTCCTTAGTGCATATACAAAATAGAGATCAAAATCTCAAATTTATTCAAAAAGTTGTGGGTACTCTGCCTGCATGGCATCTTCATGCTCCCAGGTAGCATCTTCAGGACCATAGCAGGTCCATTGAACTTTTACCAGCTCTATAACTTGATTCTAGATCATTTTTACCTTTTTGTCCAATACCCGTACTGGTTGAACCTGAAAGTATCCCTTCGTCTCTACGTGAATCAGATGCCAATCAATAACACGGTTAGGGTCATGTACATATTTCTTTAGTAAAGATACATTAAATACATTATGCACATTCATGGAAGCATGCAATGCAAGAATGTATGCAATTGGCCCTATTTTGTCCAATATTTCAAATGGACCACAGAATCTGGCTGCCAACTTTATACAACTACCCAATTTCAAAGAGATTTTCTTGGGCTTCACTTTCAAAAGTACATGCTCCCCTACTTTAAATTCTCTAGTTTTCCTGTTCTTATCGGCATAAAATTTTTGTCTATCCTGAGCTGCCTTTAAATTCTGCTTGATCTTAACCACCTTGTCTTCCATGTCCTTGAGCAACTCTGATCCAAGTACCACTCTATCTGTTGGGTTGTCCCATATCACTAGAGTATTGCATTTCCTACCATACAAGGATTCAAATGGGATCATTATTAATGACGCTTGATACCCATTATTATATGAAAACTCAACCAAGTGTAAGTAATCTTCCCACTTAGATGGCTTATCCATCACATACATTCTCAACATGTCTTCAATTATGCGATTGACCCTCTCTATTTTCTCATCCTTCTAGGGATGATACACGGTGATAAAGTTTAGATTTGTGCCAAATCCTTTAAACCATCCCCTCCAGAAATTCAAGGTAAACTATGTATCTCTATCTGAGATGATTGTCCTAGGTATCCCATGCAACCTAGAAATTTCCTTCATGAAAATTTCTGCAATATTTATCGTTGTATGTGTTGTCTTCACAGGCACAAAATGAGAAGCCTTTGTTAATTTTTCAACCACCACCATGATTGAATTATGTTGGTTATTTGTTCTAGGTAATCCTGTGATGAAATCCATGGTGATCACTTCCTATTTCTTCTCTGGGATTGGGAATGGTTACAGCAAACCCGTTGGGTGACTGTGTTCAACCTTCACCTTCTGAATGTAATCAGAAACATCCTTCTTCATTCACGGCCAAAAGAACTGGCTTCTTATTGCTTTAATTTTTTTCTAGTAACCGAGATGTCTAGCATAAGGAACATCATGCATTTCCTTCAGTACCAAATTCCTCACTTCTCCAGAACTAGGAACATAGATTCTATTGTTATGCATGAGTAATTTGTCTTCCTTTATCTCATACTCCTTTAATTTCTGATGTACATTTCCTTGTTGTAAGTTTCCCTTTACTTGTAGGTAATACTGATCTGTAACAAGACCATCTAAAATTATTCTCTTCAAGTCTAACTGATGCATACTGACAACAGTAGCATGCATGATATGCACTCTTCTACTAAGTGCATCGGCAACTCTATTATCCTTTCCTTTGATATGATTGATATCGAAGTCATATTCACTTAAAAATTCTAGCCATCTTGTTTGCCTGGCATTCAAGGTCGGTTGTTCAAAAAGATACTTCAGGCCAATGTGGTCTATCCTTAATTCGAATTTATTCCCCATGAGGTAATTCCTCCACATCCTCAAGGCGTAGACAATGGCAGCAAATTCCAAGTCGTGGGTGGCATAGTTCCTCTCATGTTCCTTAAGATTTCAGGACTCATATCCAATGACATGTCCATTTTGCATGAGGACACCCCCAATTCCTTCCTTACATGTGTTTGTACATACCAAAAAAATTTCATTTGGGTCAACAATCTTTAACACAGGCTCACTAGTAAGTAATTCCTTCAACAGATTAAAATTATTTTCACACTTGAGTGTCCATTCAAATTTAGTTCCCTTCTTTTGCAAAGAAGTGATGGGATGAGAAATATTAGAGAACCCTACCATGAACCTTCTGTAGTATCCCACTAATCCCATAAAATATATGATGTCTGATGCATTTCTGGGTGTTTTCCATCCCCTAATGGCTTCGATCTTCACTGGATCTATTGCTATGCCCTGCTATGAAATAATGTGTCCCAACTAATGGATCTGCTTTTGATAGAAATAACACTTACTCAACTTGGCATACAACTGATGTTCTCTCAATACTTATAATACCAGTCTTAATTGATGTTCATGCTCCTCTTCAGACTTAGAATAGATAAGTATGTCATCCAAGAATACTATGACAAACCTATCCAAATAATTTTTTAATATGCCATTCATTAAGCACATGAAGACATTTGGTGCATTGGTCAGTCCAAATGGCACCACTACAAATTCATAATTCCCATACCTGGTCCTAAAGTTTGTCTTATGAATGTCTTATTCCTTGATTCTTACCTGATGGTATCTCTCCCTCGGGTCAATTTTTGAAAATATATTTTCTCCTCTTAGCTAATCAAAGAGGTCATCAATTCGGGGTAGAGGATACTTGTTCTTTATAGTGTACTTGTTCAGTTGTTGGAAGTCAATACACATCCTCAAGGTTCCATCCTTCTTTTTGACAAAAAGTATGGGTGCTCCCCAAGGTGAAACACTTGGACGTATGTACCCTTTCTTTAACAATTCCTCCAACTGCATTTGTAATTCTTTTAACTATGGTGTGCTCATTCTGTATGTTTTTTTTGACACCAGGGCAACTCCTAGCACTAAATCAATAGAGAAATCTATCTTCCTCCTTGGTGGAAATCCTGGTATTTCTTGTAATACATCTTCAAATTCTTGTAGCATTGAGAAATATTCAAGGGTTAGCCCTTTTTTATTATTTGTCTCTTCCACATGAGCTGCATAAAGTTTACATCCTTTCCTAAAACATATTTTCAGCTGTAACCTGAAATCTCCCTTATAGAGATGGGTCTTTGAACTCTTTTCACAGTGCTCTGTTTTCCATTTCCATCAAGACATGTAAATGTCTTGTTATGAAAATCTAGGAGAGTATGATTTGTGTCCAACCAATCCATTCCAATCAGAATATCATAAGACCCCAATGATATGATATTTAGATCCATACTAGTATTCACTCCATTAAGACTTATGGAACAAATTCTGACCATATCATGGATTCTTCTTTTGGTTCCAGTGGATAATTGAACCAAACTTGCTTTTCCAAGTTCACTTTTCTCCAAATTTAATCTATCCACTATCTTAGGATCGATGTAGAAATGACTTTCTCTTAAGTCAATCAAAATAGCAACAGGCTTATTTATGATCTTACCTTCCACCTCGATCATATTGGACTAGCACTCTACTTGTCAATCATTTAAAGCTGCATAGATTCTTCCCATATCTTCGAATGTCGTAGCCTCTTGGATGTTGTGAAAAGTCTTCACTCTTTCCTTTTTGTGTGGGAAATACTTGTACAGGTGATCTTCCTTGCATCCCCACCATTGGATTGGTGGCCTTCCCATTTTTCCTAAGCAATATTCCTTCTTGGAATCCCCCTTAGCATATTGATCTTGATGATTTCTATTAGGCTCATTCCTATTGAAAGGAGGTTTGAATCCTTTCCTCCTCTGATCAGAATTCTCATTCTTTTTGTCCTTCCAAGATTTATGCACAGATTCTCTTCCTTGGCCTTTCTCATGGAGGTATTTATCCTTCTTGATCGCCTCGGTCAAGGTCTTGGGTTCATCATACTTGATATTTTCCTTATAAAAGGCTGGCAGTCCACTTATAAATCTCTGTATTTTCACTTTCTCATCACCAATGAACCTGACATATTTTAACAATCCCACGAACTTATTCTCATATTCTGCAGCCTGCCATAGGCATGCTTCCCAACCTGAGTTCAAATAACTCCTGCATTTTCTTGTCATAGAAATGCTCTGAGAGGTACTCCTTCTAGAAGTACTTCTTCAACTGTTTCCAAGTGATCCTACTTTCATTAACATGTTCCACTTGCTTCATTTGGTCCCGATACATTACAGCTTTCTCATGTAAATGGTAGGTGGAAATCCTAGCTTCCAGGTTGGATGAATATTTATGCAACTGAAAATATCTCCTGAGCCCAAGAATCCATGCTACGTCACCATCTTCCCTTTCTCTTTCACCCCCAAAGGAAGGTGTCTTGAGCTTCCTCATCTCTCCTTGCAAACTATCTATCTCTTCTTTCCTTCTTTGGTGTCTGACAGGAGACACCTCTAGAAATCTTATGGGATCATCCACTGCATAAAACTTTCTTTCTAAGTAAGGAGGTGAGTGGTGTCCATGAGATCTACTAGCACTTCTGGACTAACCATCTCTTCCACGATCATCCATTCTTTCATGGCACTTTCCTTCTTCCTCTTGTATTGAGTTTGATCCCTTCTTTGTTTTTCTCTGCAACTGATTTAAGCTCTGCAACACTTGAGCATTTATATGACTTTTCTCTCTCATCAGTCTCTCATTGTCTGCTTTGTAGCTCTGCACTTCCATCTTCATGCTTCTTACCGTTTCTATTAATGTTTCTTGTTCTCCTTTTCCCTTGCATCCATTGGAATCTGTCTCTGCATTACCAACTCTAGTATTCTATACTTCGGCCTCCTTATCATGACTAGAGGCTCCCTCACCTTCTTCCATTTCCTCAATACGCATCCTGAGTTGATGTGCTTAAGCCCCTTAATTCTGCAAAATGTGCAAGTGACCATTTTGTTAGAATTACGCATATGATAAACAAAATTTCCAAACCATGCTACAAGTCTCTTTCTTTTTTGTTGTTCATGGAGATCATATCCCATTCTCTGAATATAGAAGTGTCATGTTATCCTTGGCTGACACAGAATTTCATCCTATGCAGGCGCTTCCTTCAAACCACCTTCCCAGGTGACCACGACTAGAAACCATGGATAAATCCTTCCTTAGAACTTTTTTGTCTCGAAGACAATCAATTTAGACCTTAGCCCTCGTTCCCTCAGCTGTCAATTTTCACATGACCATGGCCATGACCCTGCACTTAGCTGAAAAAGTGCTTGTCCAGAGCTTCGGGACTTCGGAACTTTAATCTAGGACCAGATAAACAATCCTTGTCCTCTTTCACGATCAATGATTGAGATCCACTTCGAGACTTCGCACTTCGGGAGTCTCAACTTTCCTCGCTTGCCTCCTCGTGGAACTCTTTTACCTAGAGTTCATGATCTGTCAATGGGTGTCCTCCCACAGATCAATGAATGTGAATCACTTCGGCTCTTCAGGCTTCGGAAGCTTCAAACTTTCCTCCTACACTTTCTCCTGGATTTCTTTCACCCGAAATTGACGATCCTTCGATGTGTCTCTTCTAGAATCAACGGTCAATATGTACTCCGGCCTTCAAGAGTTTTCAACCCAACAAAACCTGTTACATATTTCCCCTCTGGAGTGCCTAGTCTTCGTACTGCACGATCTGTCGCCACGTGGAGAAATACCAAAAGTGGACACGTTTTCCAATCAAGCGAGAGACACGTGTCACATCCTAGTTGACACTTCAATCATCCACATGCTCAAAACTTACTGACACATGCCGCACATCCCATATGTCCATGTCATCCCAGACGACATCCACAAACCATGTCACTTTGGAAATTTTTGGGGTCCACATCACCTCCTAGTGATGTCATCATGCCCCACCACTTCGGCTCTTTGGGCTTAGGAATTTCGGGAGTTTCCACACTAGCACACTTCCAATTCTCCGAAACTCCAATTTCCCAAACTGGCCAAACTGTCTCCATGTATCTCCTTTATCAGACGACCCATATTAACCCTGGAATTTGGGACTTCAGAGGTTACCATTGCAAGGATCAACGACTACAATTCCTTCGGGCCTTCGGACTTCGGAAGACTCAAGCCTCAATTTTTTTTCGAAATGTTCGTATCTGAAGCTCGTGATCTAATGACGCGTGTCTCCCACAGATCGAAGGCTATGATTTCTTCAGGTCTTCGGATTTCGAAAATCTCAACCCTCAAACTTCATTTTTCCCCTAAGTGCGCGGATTTCTACCATGTGTCCTCCTGGATTGGATGGCTGCAATTCACTTCAGATCTCTGGGGTCTAGAAATCTCAATTCTCAACTTCTCCTCGCTCCCTTTCTCCTGGAGTGCTTTCACCCGGAGCACATGATCGGTTAATGCGTTTCCTCCTATAGATCAACATTCCCCGAATACTTCCTCTCTTCAGAGGTTCGTCGCTTGAGTACTAACATGTCACATCATTTCATGCCTTTCAATTTGCGGGGGCAAGCATCAGCGGTTTGGAGTAACCCACTTTTCACCCTGAAATTCTCCTGATGCTGACACGTAACCCCTTGGTGAAATTCTCCTGATGCTGACACGTAACCCCTTGGTGAAACTATGGTTTGGATTGCGGGACCACCATGGGAAATTATTTTCTGTGCAACTTGGTTCCCCACAATGCCTTATGTCTATTGATCTCTCTCTCCCATGGGATCCAACGGTTGTGACCTTAACCCTTGCTTCCTTTTCATCGGACGACCCCTGTTCAGTTGTTCTCTGATCCAACGATCTCGGATCTCTCCTCATCCTACAGTAGTGATCGCTCCTGATTTCGAAGGGGGACGATCATGATCCTTTGAACCCCTTACAACTAATCTCTGACGATCTAAATCCTACATAGATTTTGCAATGCCATTCCTCTTGAGTTTTTCAAATTTGTGGTCAGAGTTTCAATCTCGACCACGAGACTTTGACCAACAGACCTGGACCATACCGACCCATTGTTTCAACCAGAAGCTCTGATACCAATCTGTAACATCCCCATCCACCCACAGGCCGGGGTATGCTACCTTCAAGCCCACCATTGGACTTTTTACTCTTACCAGTACCTTCTTATTTAATAAGGACACATAAGATAAAATATTTAATGACATGCACAAAAATATCCAACAAGCATGCATAATCTAAGATTTAGTTAAACGATAATTAAAATACATAGCGGAATACATTCATACATAGATAATAATATCACAACAGAGAGCACTTATCTTTATAAAAGGTGATAGCAACTAGCCGCATACCAACGAAATTCCACCCAACCGTCGACACCACTACTCCAAATCTCAACAGCAGTGTCACCCCCGAGACAGGTCTATGAATCCACAAGGACGGTTCCAGAGTGTGCTTGGGTTCCCAAACTAGTCATCTCTCAAGCTCTCACAGGTTTCTCGACACCCACAACAATCCAAGTACCCAACTCTCTTCTACCCAACCCATATCACCTAAGAGAATTGACCTCCACCTTTCTTTGCCATGCAGTCCCTCATGCAGTCCTTCTCCTTTATCTAGGGCCTCCAACATAGCTGGTCCAGAATCTCAATTCTCAAACTCTCAGGACTCACAGTTGTGAGAAAAATAGGGCACATGCCAATGCATCTCAGACACGCATGCCCCAAGTCATGGATGGATTGCACCAGCGACTATTACAGCCAACTATCCCATGGCTAATCTTCAGCAGTTCCTTTCCCTTTACACAACCAAGACGTAGGTGAGGATGGATCGATGAATGGGTAAGTGAGTGCATGAAATGGTGTGAGGGAAATAATGGTATGAATGTAGAAGTGAAGGAGTAAACAAGCCAATGAACAACCCTGCAATCAAACCAGGGATAGGTTTAAGTATTTTCATGGGGAATCGAGAACCCCCTGGCCTTCCCCAATAATCTCACGTAACTGATCCCCTCCCTTTGGAAAAAAGGGTGATTAACATAGGAATAAACATTTATCCCTTCAAGCCCCCTCTCTTGTGTAATCATAGCTCCCTATAACTCTAGTCCTTATCCATCTAGCAATGAGCGATGTGTTTATTATTAATAATTATCAAAACCTTACATTTCTTTGGCATATTGGCCCTTTAATAATTGTTTGGGCACTCAGGCCTCTCAGCATTGTAATAATACATTATTTAAAATGGGGGTTTGAAACTCGGGGTGTTACAAGAAATTCAAGTAGTAGAGTAAGTGGGATAAGCATGGACAAAGCAAGGAAGGCCAACCTCAAGAGAGACAGTCCCATATGTAGGAAAATAAGGGTAACAAGAATTCTAAGAAAGACACTGGAAAGTGGTGTGAGTTCCACAACAACCCTTGGCACAACACTGATGAATGTCGCTCAATACAATCATTGGTGGCCAAGCTCAAAGACAAAGAGTCTAACCCTAACTTGGACCCTGATTTAGAAAATAATAAAAGGATACAAATCATTGATGCAGAACCCATTGCTACTGTTGCAACTGCAACAATTCAACTAGAAGAGTATCCTAAGGAGGGGGAGCGACTCTTCCATTCACAGATGTGGGTTAAGAGGACCCCACTGCATTTTATTGTTGATAGTGGAAGACAAAAGAACATGATCTCAACAGAGGTTGTCAAGAAGTTGGATTTTCCAAAAACACCACACCCGTAGCCATACAACATCGGGTGGCTTCACCAGGGTCAAGATCTTTGTGTCATCTATCAATGTCGCCTAACCTACGACATCAAGCCCTTCAAGGATGAGGTATTGTGTGATGTTTCTACACTAGAAGTCTATGATTTTCTATTAGGCTAGCCATATATGTGGAGGTGTCATGTTGTTTATGATTCTCGGCCCTATAGCTTCATTGTTCCTCTAGGGGGTCATCTATACCAGATACTAGAGGTAGTTCTGACTATTGTCCCACCAAAATAATGCCACAAAGTAATCTCTCATACTACAAATTTTAGCCTCTTCACAATCCAATCAAAAGGTGAACAGAAGGACACTGCAACCACTGCAGCCTCAACCCAAGACCCTTCTATCTAGCAGAAGCAGATCGACAAGATTGTAGATGAGTATCAAGATGTTCTTGCTACACCTACGGGGGTGCCTCCACACTGCCCAGTCAAGCAATGTTATAACAGAACCCTTCATACTCTTCATGTTGCATATTCACTGAAAGATTCCTCCCACACTAGGTAGATAATGCAGCCAGATTGGTTGAATGGATCCAACCCCTCGAGAAACATGTTCAAGACATCCTTCAACAAGCTAAGCATGACAACTTCTTCAACAAGGAAAACAACGCACCAAGGTTCAGATTTAGCAGAAGTCTCCTCATCTCCAAAGGGAACTTGACGCAATGGGGACCATTGCTTCATAAGAGGGGAGGAATTATCTAGATGGATCTCAGTGGCCATCCACCTCTTCCACTAAATCACCATTTTGAGCCTGTGGTTTTGATAAACCATGATATTCACCCTTTTGATGGGGAATGGAATGTAATTTCATCTTCATTTTTCTAATTACAAACATCATTTAATGATTTCATAGTGGTCTTATGTACATGCCTACAACATAGTGTTAATGCACCAAATCCCATTAGAACTCTTCATTTAAGCGCACTCATGATATATTAGTACTAGGATGGGTGACTTCTCGGGAAATCCTAGTGTTTTACATGCCTATGACATTTTATAAACTTATTCCAATTTATTCCACATGCATCATGGGAATTGTTCTCCTCTCACTCTCTCATATATAATTGAGGTGAAGGATTCCCTTTAATCATGCAATGGATTGTGATGTAAATCTTGTTGTGAATGAAGTGTAACCAACATCTCTTCCTTTTCAGAGATAAGCTACCCCATTCTGCCAGTTTTTGTTCTACAATGTTTTTCTCTCTTATATAATTTGGGTTTCACTATATTTTTGTGTTTCTTTCAATATCTCTGTGTATTTCCTTTTTGTATCTCTATTATATTTTTGGCTTCATGTCATTCTCAAAATAATTCGAATCAAGTCAACAAATAGCTCCAACCGTGGGACAGTGATCCCATGTGGGTTGTTAAGAACACCAAAATATCAAGACCAGTTACCTTCTCCAATGGGTTATGGAGTCATCTTCAAAAGATTCCTGCAATTCTTCCTCTTTCATGGAGTTATCTTCAAATTTCAATATAAATATTTCCTTGTTGTGAAAAACTTGAACTGAAGAAACAAAATATGTACATACATGATCTACCTTCCCTATCTTACTTGGTAGAAACATGAACCTCAAACGTAGGTAGTTATCCAGTGGAGCCATTCAAGAATTGATCTAATATTTGGAATGAACTTCAAAACTTTGAAACATGTTGGGGCTTGTACCAATGAGTCAGGGGCACTTTCAATATGTACTAGATAAAATTTGAACCAGATGCATACAAATGTTGACTGCATTGCTTGGCCAACAATTCTTTGGAACCATAATTCAATGAAGTTGATTCTCGGTTGCTCAAGAATATTATTGTCTTTGATTGGATGAAGATTTTCCAATCATAACATTCTTTCATCTCTCTCCTTATTTCCAACCACTTACAAGGTTATTGACTCATCAATAATATCTTGAAAATACTTTTCCTTCATGTAATGGCCAAAATTTTCATCATTTTTCTCGAGATTCATTTCTTCCACCAATTGTTCTTGTTTCCAAGTCTCTTGAGGATTTTCATCATCTATTACGAGGCGTAAACCTTCTTTTTCATTTGGTGTAGGCTCCTTAATTTCATTATCTAACTTAATTCTCAAAAGATCTTCATATGGAGTATATGAGAGGCTGAAATTTTCTTCTTGTAAACAAGGATTTTCATGTTTATCTTCAACAATATGAATTGAATTAGAAAATTCATCCAATCTCTGATTAGATTCATCTTAAAAATTAGTCACTTCATTATGTGGGTGGGCGGTAGCATTGAAAGCATTAGCACAAACATATCGATGCACTCTTGGGATGAACTTTTATGCAAATGAATTTTCTAACAAATCCCAACTGGTAATGAATTTAGGCATTAATGATCTATACCATTCAAGAGTGTCCCCTCGTAGAGTTTGTAAAAATAATCTACATGTAACATTGTCTTCAGTGAGGTTGAAATCATGAAATATATTTTTGAAAATAAACAAGTGCTTCTCTACATCTTCTGAGCATACCCAAATAATGTAGAAAAAATTTCAATAGAAATGTTAGGCATTTGAAAATATACTTATGTTAGATTTAAAGGGGTTTTCTGAAATCACCTACTTCTTTGGGTATTTTTCCCTTTTGTCGAGTCTTGTAAAAACATTTATGGTATTTATGAATAATTTAAAGGAGCATCATGACATGAATGGAATTCTTCATTTTGATTCTTTCCAGTGGAGTTGCTAGTAAGTTCATTCTCCCTAATCTTCAGTGCTTCTCGAGTCTTTTTTAAATTATAAAAGAGGTGCAACATACTTAAAACAAGCAACATTTTTCTTGAATATTCTTTTCGAAAATTTGAGCTATGGAGATTTTTGGTTATTCAATCTAATTTGAAGCAGGGCCTCAAATATCTTGAAAATAAATGTCCCCGATATGGCTGCAAAAAATGTTGACACTTGAATCCATCAGGATCGAAATGGAAACCTCACGAGGATATGAATCCTCTTGCATTTTCAAAGAGGTGGTACTCCTCTTTGGATAAAATATATAACATGAATATCTTGTATTAGGAGAATTCTTAGGAAGAAAACACTATGTCTTTATTGCTTGAATTTATTTAATGAAATGGTATTCAATAACCTGAAATAATATTTATTTGCAACAAGAAGTCTCTTTACAATAAGAAAATATTGAAGGAGGGCTTCAACATCATAATTTATTTGTGATCAACATCACATATACAGTATTCTTAATCATATATAAACGCATCCATGTATTCTTCAAAATAAATAGGAGAGAATAATTTGATCATCTCAAAGAATTTTAAAAGAGTACTACTATCAATATCAAAAGAGAGTTTCATAGGTCAATCTCAAATACCTCATACTTAAGACTCAAATTTACAAGATACAATCGAAATCAACCCCAAAGTAATTCTTTGTCGATTTTATTCATGAAAAAATTTATTCATTAAAAAATGTTTGGCAATCATGTATATGGCTATAAATACTCCATGATCATAAAATAAAAATATTTTGGAAGAATACAATAAGAACACTCAAGAACTCATCCTTGTGCCGAACTTGGAGACTTAAGCATAAAGCTATGAGAAATGATGTAGAAGAATAGAAAGAGTGGAGAAGATGGAGATCTAACTTCCTTAATAATAAGCTTGTCTATATATTCATGGATGAACCTTCTTCTTCCTCTGATCTTCTACCCTGCCCATTTGATAATTCTGATTATGTCCCACCTCTGATGAATCCCTTCTTCTCTTTTTAAAATGAGATCTTCTAACTACTTGAGTAGTTAGGGTTTTCCACTTCTTGAATTTCCCATAAAATTATTTTCTTGAAGTATTTTCCTTAATTGAAGCCTCATTAAGTATTTATTAATGAACTTACATCATTAATATACACATATTCCAAATGGGTCCTTTCTCTTTTATAATAAAAATTTATTTAAAAACTTTTATTTTTCAAAAAAACAAAATTAATTTCCCTTTAAAGGAGGGGGACTGTGTTTTAATTTTATGGAGGTAATAATCAACTTTTTATCCATGGAAATAATTTTGGATGTTATCTTCATTGTCTTATATATTCAACAATATAATTTTTTCTCAAATCCGTCACCCAGATCTCAAGATATGAGCTCGTGAAGTTGAGTTGTCACGCAGGCCCATTGAAAATGAAGAGACTAATATTTTAATTTCTAGGGAAAATATAGCAAATTTAATCCCTTGAAACCTATACCATCATCTTATTAATCAGCATACCTTTCCAACGTTACAAAGTCTGCACTATTTCGACACCCGTCGCTCAAGCTATGACCTCTGCAAAATCACGACTCAACCACCGTCGACCAAATGTCTTGGGAAAATGTGGGCCCTTTGATGATTTTCGTGCTTCTCTTCATAAAATTCAACCTTTTGGTTCAAAAATATATCCCACATGCATGGTATCATGTGAATTTTAATAACATATTATATCAAGTGTATCTTACACTTAATGAGAAATATAAGAGAGAATACTATGGAGCTTAGGAAGATTCAACATCCCTTAGAAAATCAATTAAACAAAAACTTTAGTCAACCAATCAGCGTCCACCTTATTCCCAGTGACTTATGAATCATCCATTGATGTACTTCCATGTATCATATCATGATAGGATCATAATATCCATGTGTAACCAATAAAAATATGTCATGTGTCGCCATTGGTAAGTTGCCATGTGTCTCTCTCCATGAGTTGTCATGTGGCACCATTCACATACTTTCATATCATCCAACTCTGGGCTGCCATATGTCACCATCCATATGATACCACTTGTAATATATTCACATTTTTCCATGTGGAAGGATCTTATTTGTTTATAAATTAAATAATATAAAAAAAAATTAAGGTATGATGTTTAAAAAGGAGAGTGGTTGAGCATGTAGGAAAGAAGGGAAAAGGGGGTAGTTAGGAGGAGGGAAAAATGTAGGTGTCGAAGGTAGATGGGGTAGTTTGTAAGAAGATAACTCATGGGGGTGAGGAAGGTGAGGGGGAGGCATGAGGGAGTGTTTCTACAAGTACACTCCTTCCATATCTTGAAATATGGATAAGTATGGGAGGATAAGGAATAAGGGAGTTGAGAGGGTGAGAGGGTATAGGAGGAGAGTTTGAAATATGGATAAGTATGGGAGGATAAGGGATAAGGGAGTGGAGAGTGTGAGGGGGTGAGGTGAGGTGAGGTGAGGTGAGGGTTATCCAACCCATGGACTCAATGAGATATGAATATAATTTAAGTATAGAAAATGTGAGTAAGGGTGAAGTGAAGTATAGTGAGAGAGATGTTGAGAAAATTATAAGTGTAGAGTATTAAAGAAGAGAGGATATGTGTGAGAAAAATAAATAAAAAATAAATCTAAGTATAGAAGAGTTGTAATATAGGAGAGGAGAGGAGAAGATTTTCAAAATGAGACTCGGTATGGGAAAAGAGATGAGAGAAGAGTGGAGCATGGTGGTTGTGGTGACTTAATTTGTGATGCTATAAACAGAATAAAATCATGGGTCTTGGAGCCAAAAATTTAAATCTAGTTCCAAGATATTAGCTTTGTTACACATGGAAGAAGCATGCCCTTTTCTTCTTAAACTTTAAAACTATATATCTTGAGCATACAAACTTGAATTTCCGATCCGAAAAATGCATGGAGAAGTTGAGACTAAGGGCCACACAATGAACTTATAATAGTTCAAAAATTTTCATCTTCCAATATCATTTTTTTATTAATCCAAGAGAGGGAAAATATAGGTGACCAATTTTGTTCAACACTACCTTCCCCTCTCTTTCTCTCTCCCCCCTCTCATCTGATATTTTCCCTTAAAAATTAACTATTACTTTGAATGGATTTGGCATTCTAATGAACCCCTATAAAATCCTATGAACCTTTATAAACCCCTATGACCCCCTAAGGAGATCCCAAAGATGGAAAACCAAGTCATGTGCTAACAATGCCATTAAAAATGAACCCCTATGAACTTCTATGAACCCCTATGGCCCTCTATGAACCTCCTAAACATTTTGGTGCAGGGATCCTACCCCTAAACCCTAGACAGGGGGGCCTGGATGGCACAATGATGGAAATAGATATTGTAAAGAAGAAAATATAAGGGATGTGCTAAAGGTGTCATTAAAAATGAAAATTCTCTCTCTCTCTCTCTCTCTCTCTCTCAAACCCCACTCTCTATCTCCCTCTCTCTCTCTCCCTTTCATGCTCTCTCTCACAAAAACACACTCTCTCCCTTTCTACCCTTATCTCCCTCTCTACTCTCTCTCCCAAGAATATACCCTTATCTCTCACCACTCCCTATCCCACTCTCCCAAGAATATACCCTTATCTCTCACCACTCCCTATCCCAAATCTCTCAAACCCCACTCTATCTCCTCTCTATCTCCATCTCATGATCTATCTCACACAAACACACACCCTCCCTACCTTATCTCCCTCTCCTCTCTTCCATGAATATACCCTATCTCCCACCTCTCTCTCTCTCTCTCTCTCTCTCTCTCTCCCACCTCTATCCCCCCCTATATTCCTAGAAACCTGCCTCCATTGGGGCTCTAGCTCCATATAACACTAGGACCCCACCTATACCCAACCATTAACCCCCTCCACACTCAATCCCTAAGTTCCCTATTCCCATACCTCTTATTTAGGGCCCCACAACTACTACACCTCCATCATAGTGCTCTAACCACTTCCCTATTCCTAAAAGAAATTTAAATCTTGATCCCCTCGGTACTAGTTGTCCCCAAGCCCCTCTACACCTTTAGTCAAAAATTTATATGAGCCATATAATAATTTTTTTATATTTTTCATTAAGAGAATGCACATGATCTCGTGAGAAGAAATGAATGAGTTAATGCATTGTGCCTACCTCATGTTCTTATCCAAGAGGAGTGCACATGTCTTCCTGGAACACATATTCCCTTTAGTTGCACGTGTTTCAAGAATATTTGTGCACTCATGTTGGATTGGGATATGAGGCAAGCACAATGCTCATCCTCTTTATCTCCCAAAAATGTGACACCATCTTAACATATGCACACAAAAATAATAACGAACATTTTTTTTGTTTTTTGGTGTCAATGCAAATAAAACTTTTTGTTGTGTAATTGGTAAGAAAATTTGTGTAATTAGAAGACAATTGTCATTGGAAATAATTTTTTAATCTTTTTGTGTATTTGGAAGGAAAATTATGTATTGTTGTATAATTGGAAGGCACCTTTGGTATTTTGGTGTACTTGGAAGGTATTTATTGTCATGATGTATAGTTGGAAAGCATTTCTTGTCTTGTTGCATAATTGGAAGGCATGTTTTGGAAGGCACTTTGGTATTTTGGTGTACTTGGAAGGATTTTCTTGTCTTCTTGTATGATTGGAAGTGTTATGCACAAGATGTTGGTTGGGAAAATCCTGACCCAACCATAAAATGGTGACAACTAAGAGAGAACATGCCCACTGTCACCTTAGGCAGGTGTTCCCATCACTTTAGAGATGGTAGAATCATCTCAAGTGGGGAATATTGGTTACCCTAGGGGGAAATTGTTATAACCCTAATTTTCACTAGATATGCTTACCTGGCATCAGGCCATCTCATTTTACATATTTTTCCAAGCCAATACTGAACAAATCTTCTTAAAAACACCCTTTTTGAAGGCACGCACGCCCTGATCCACTACTACACGCGTGTATACGCTAGCTGGCCCACTATAGCCCATGGATAGCTACAAAAGCACGAAAAATGGAAAGTTGTAGGCGAAACTCATAGTTTTGGGTAAGTTACCTAAACCATTTGACTGCCCATAGCCAGTCACTCGACCAAATACCTAGCACTTTCTAGCCTATAAAAGAAGGGGTAGGGGTCCCATTTGGAAGGAGGAAATTAATTGTAAAGAAACTCTACCTAATTTTGCATTCCCTTTGTCCCAACCTTTTGCAACTATTGTGTGAAGAGAAGCATATACAAAAGCAGTTGGAGCACAGTTGAAGAGGATCCCAGGACCAGGTTTGAGGAACAGTGGTTGATCTCACTACTGTAAGGTTCTCTTGTGAGATTAATAAAAATTACTTTTCCCGTCCCGCCATATGAGGTTTTTAATGTGTAATATTGATTATATTTTGATAAAATCTCTAACCCATTAGTTCATAGATCATATGCATGTTTGGAGTTCTTTGTTTGTCTATTTATGAATGCATGTCAACTTTGGGAGGAGATTTGCAGTCAAGGAGAGACCGAATGTTAAAGGATCGACATCAAACACGGAAACTAAGGTACAGTAACTTGATATTTTTAACCTTATATTTACATTTGAATAATGGGGTTTATGATTGGGATGATGGTAAAATTTAGGAGACTTTAGGTCATTTCTGCATGCATTACAGAACCCTTAATGCTACTCCGTAGGGGGATTTCCCACCCACAATAGAATTGGCGACCGTACTAGGGAGATCTCTAGGGTTTTTGGGGATACTTTTTGGGTTTTTTAAATTGGTTTTATTACCTTTTTTCTGAGTTTCTACAAGATTCTAAGCTAGTAGGGATTTTGGTCTTCCATACCAATACTCCATGCTTTCTTCACTTGATTGTTTTATCTTTTCCGAGAAGCTACAGAGGCATACACGACCTGTATAAGGCCTGCACGTGTATACACGTGCCCTGACTTCACACAGCCCGCGTACATACGTTGGCTGTTGAAGGATCAGTAGCATGTCTAAGTCCAGATATTTTTTTTAAAGAGAGGCAATCATCCTCTTCCCTGTCAGAAGTGATCCTTCTCAGGGGTTTTCTAGATCTAGTTCTGGTCTCTGTTGTTGCAGTCTGTAGCCTAGGTATAACCTCAGATTATCTTTTTCCTTGCATCTTTTTCTGTCTAAGTAATTTTTTGTGTCTTCAAGGGATTCTGGTTCTCAGTACCAATGCTCCCTGCCAGGCTTGATTTCTTTTTTTCATTTTTTTGAGGAGTTACAAAGGTGCACATGGCCTGTAGTATACCTGCACGTGTGCACACACACCTTGACCTTGCACAGACCGCGTACATACACTGGTTGTTGAATTGCCAGTAACGTGCCTATTGAGAATTTTTTTTTAAGAAGAGGCAGTCATCCTCTTTTCGCTCAGGGGTCACACCTCTCAGGGATTTTCTTGATCTATTCTACGTCTCTGTCATAACAGTCTATAGCTTAGGTTTGATTACAGCATAGATTTCTTTTTCATTAAAAAAATATCCTTTGTTTTTTAGTAATAGGGTTTTTAGACAAGTTTGAGAGTATACTTCAATCATCTTGTGTGTTATTGTCAGTAACGCTTTTTGATCTGCGCTTAGGCCAAAAGTCATCTCTTGGTATTTACTTGTCATCATTTTTCCTTTTTTGCTTCTTAAGCATTAAACAATAAAAAATAAAAAAATGGTTTGGTTAAGTAGTTGGTTGTTTGCATTAATCATCAGGAAAAAGATTGTTTTCGTAAGTTCTTGGTTGTTGACTTTGGAAAATAAGTAGCTCGTAGTCAAGTGAAATCTTGTTTTGAATTTTCTGTTAAAATATCTTAGGAAAAAAAAGTTTGAAAAGTTGGTTAAAGAGTTTGAATGTGCAAATTTGAATTTGTGAAGAAGTAATTTGTTTTCAGTTTCAGTATATGATCTTCTCTTTCATCTCTGAAAAAAATCACTGGTTTCATTTTTCGTTCCCTTTGACTTAAGACAACCACCAAAATTAACGATTAATTAAAGTCAACTAGACTTTATGTTTGTAGGGTCCATCAACTAGTCTAGGCTAGAGCCTTGAATTAGGATTGGAGAGGAAACTATTCAAGGCTGCTAAAACAAACATAAGAGTCTGTGCTAGGGAGTGTCAAAAGTCCAGTATTGTGAAATTTATATGGGACCCCCCTCTAACATATGGGCTAAAAATGAGGTCGTGTAAGGAAAGGTAGCGGAGATAACCCCTCCAAAGCCGAACCAAGCGTAGTGGGGAATGCATATAGAGGGCTTGTCTTGGGATTTCGTTGATTGCATTTGCCACGGAGCTTCATGGGTCTCAAATCTGTTTGAGGTCCTCATTCATCTTCCAGAACACTTTCTTTCGATACCCTTGATAGGTTTCAAGATTGATACCTTGCTCATTGCGGTCCACCCTATTGTCGATTGTACCCTCCTGGTGACTGTTTGCGCTCTGGAAACCTAGTTGCCTATCTTTCTAGTGACTTACATAGGTGACTACGGGGTTATATTGTGGTACCTAGGATAGACATCAGGCCACGCTTTGTAGAGTATAAGCGGAGGGTGCTTTCGTATTCAAGTTTCAACCCCCCCCCCTGCCACCACTGCTAAGGTGAAAATTAGACCAGCAAGGGTCTTTTGAGACAACCGGGTTACAGGAAACTATGCCCAACCCATCTTCAAGAGGAGAACTTTTGATTCTGGAGGAACCAATCATTTCTAACCTCAAATCAGAAGCTCTTGGTCCATATAACCCTCCCATCATTGATCTATAGGCACCCATTGTCGTACAGGTTCTACCTTACGAGAGTCAGGTAGTGTCACAAGAAATAATGGAAGCAAACGTTGCTACTTCTTCAGGGAATACTCATATTTCCTTCACGACTGCCACTACTAGCGGTGTTCCACCTCCTAACCAACCATTGCTAGTCTGGGCCACTATGGTCTCAACTGCTTCTACCTCAGGCAGCGGTCTGATTCCATCTATGGCGGAGATCACTACTTCATTTACTCAGAACGCGATAGGCCCTCCATTCTCATACAGGATGCCTTGCTTCGGTATGAGTACTTTTCTTTCCTCCTCCACTCTACATACTTTAGGTCTAGGGGCAGGGAGTTCCAACGGTCCTCTGCAAGGATCTATGGGGGGAACTTTTTCTCCCTTTATCGCTTTCCCTTATGGCAGGGTTCATATATCCCCTTGTTCCCCCTCGCTCCGCGGTGTTCCTCAACACTCCGTCAGACCTAACGTAAACTTGTTTGGAGTGGGTAGTCAAGAAATCCTTCCTTATAACATGCCGGTTGGATTGAAACCTTTCTCTTTGTTCGGCGCATTTGGTAACAACACTTTCTCGTCAAATGTCGTTTCGGTCGGGAACAACCCCAGTTATGGACAACTACATCCTGTACAGGGTACTATTTCTGCACAGGGGGAACACTTAGGAATTCCTTCCTCACAAGGACCTTGGAATCCATGGCAAGGACTAGTCCCCTTTCCAGGAATGTCGATCGGGAGAAACCCCTTCCATACCTAGTGGAACCCCGGGCAAGGCAAAACACCTATGCTTAGCGGATCGGTAGGGGGCAACCCCTCCCAAAATCCTTGGAATGCGATGTAAGATCAACCCTTTATGTCCTATTATAGGAACCAGCCGATGATGCCTCAACAAGAACATAATATGTACGTGGTTCATGGCCATGGTTATTACCAAATCCCTAGCCAGCAACATAACTTTTCTTGGCAACCCGGTGCTAGTCAAACTCTAGGCTCCTTTTTCCCTGGCTACAATCCACAACCCAAACTACAGTTTCTGGAAACACTGTACTTGCCAGACTTGACAAGGTTACTAAATGACCCCATCTTTCATGATCCGAGTTGGCCTCCTATGCCGACCAAGTTGCCTTCGGACATTCCAAAGTTCGAAGCCAAGCTTAACGAATATCCTGGTGATTACGTGACTACCTTCCACTGATGGTGCTCATCCAACTCTTTGAGAGACGACTCCGTCCAGTTGCGATTGTTTCAATGCACTCTCATAGGGAGTGCTACAAAATGGTACATCGAGCTCGACTGCTCACGATACTCTTCCTTTGGTGAATTGGCAATGGATTTCTTAAACCATTTCCAATTACCTGTGAGATACGGTGCTGAAACTGAATTTTTGGCCAACTTCGAACAAACAAAAGCGGACCATATCTCGGATCACATTTGAGAATGGAGATGCTGGAAGAGTTTGATTAAAGTGTCAGTCCCACCATCATTCTTGCTTGAGTGGTTCCTTAAGTATTTAGTACCCCAATTATCTAAAGACGTCACAACATCCGGGGTGTTTTCCGAAGAAGACGCGATAATGAGAGCTCAACATCTAGAGTGAATTTACTCTTAGTGTGGTTTACTCTACGATATTTTGCCAGATGCACCAAGGTCAATCCTTGACAAGACCAGATAGAGGTCTAGACCACATGTCGATGGAATTATTGGTTCAACACAAACAAATCCCGTTGATCCATTGTCAAACCAATTACAACAATTGTCGATACAACAGACAACGGCCAGCCAAATCACCGGTTTGGATGTTCCCCCTACCCAAAAGTCGGATGTACACAGTGTGAAAATGATTAAGCCAAAGGCCACCCAACATCTTGACGGAAAGAAGAAACAATGAAAGAAGGGTAAGGGGGATAAGAAACCCACCGATAATGCTAGCGGGGGCGACACTAAAAATAAGAAGTCAAAGTATCTTATTAATCTTTGCAAGGAATACCACCTGACCCATCAGTTCCCTCGACTTGCAGAGGCCCAGAAGTTATTGGCACAGCAATAGCCTATCGTGTTAATGAACCCATTTCCACACGGGAAAAATCTAACTCAAGCCTCCTCGAGCGCGGAAAGGGGAATTCAAGGACCCACTCTGTATTCGCATAATCCTTCATATGCAAATGTGTATATGATGAAAGGTGATGCCTATATATCGACTAGAGCACATGATTACGGAAATACAAGCACCTCTGAGAAGGGTAAAGAAGATGAAAACCCACCTCTTCCTCTCCAGATTGAGAAGTCATTGGGCGAAACAATGACACGCATCCCAAAAGGTGTGTTCAAGAAAGATTGTCACAATCCAAACACACAGGCTGCCCAGAACTACTCTGTGGTGGAGGATTTATCACAAACCCCTTGTGTGATGTCTGCTTTGGAAGTCCTCTAGAGTTTCCCTTCCCAGAGAAAGGCTCTGTTAGATTCCCTAGGATCTGCTAAGACTTGTAATTTGGGAACGATCATGCTTGATACGATCGACTTAAAACCTCGTCTTCCTTACCATGTATCTTTTCAGATAGTAGTGGCTTACACAACAAAAACTTTTACCCAGAATATTTTTCATACAGTGGTGGATGAGGGTGCCTCGACATGCATGATGTCTTTGGCATGTTGGAAGGCCATAGGCCAACCCATTTTGTCTTTGTAACCTACTCTTATTACAGCCTTTGAAAATCATTATTTTCGAGCACATGGGATCATTCCCTCTTTCCCCATGCAGTTAGGGGAAAACACTATGTGCGTCGAAGTTGAAGTGGTCGATGCGTCTCTCGAATACAATATATTGTTAGGAAGGATTTGGACCTATGCTATGCAATTAGTGGTCGCGACAGTTTTTTGGGTCTTGTTGTTTCCACACGAGAGGTAGATCGTGACCATTGATCAATTATCCTTCTCTCATTCTGACCCTTCATTGGGAATCTCCACAGTCCCGATGATTGATAACCCTTAGCTTGGCATCATCAACTTAGGGGTTGGTTTGTGCCCACCTTTTATGGGTACTTTTGATTACCCACCTCCGATCGGAAATGTCCACTACATGTCAGCTAATCTCGACCAGCCTCAGGCCAAAATCTTTCAAATCTCTTTGTTTCTCATGATGTACTTTAATGACCTGTGGAATCTTCCTTCCCCATCAACTAAGAAGGAAGGGAAAGAGCACCATGGCATGGCCATGATTTTTTCCGTAGCAAAAGTTGCATACTCGATAATTCAGTGAGCTTCTGTCGACCTCGATCTGACTCCTTCACAAGAGTTAGATCCAGTGCTCGAGCCTATTTGGGCTCAAATTTCCCTTGTTGATATAGATTCTTTAGACTTAGTCTTTCCCTTAGATGAGGAAATTATTGAGGCAATGACTAGTCCAGGAAGACACTGGGATGATCTTCATAATAGATCTTATTTCCTCCAAGAGTTAAGACGAATTGAAGCAGGTGAATTCACTCTGACTATGAATTGAGATAAAGGTTGTCCTATCAATCCTTTGGAAATGCATGCAGTTTACGCTGAAGGAAATATGGAACAATAGCTGAAACGATACCTATTGACATCTCCAAAACCCCTGGCATCATGGAGAATATCTCTGTCAGAGCGGATTTCTCCCCCAAGGAGATTCAAATCTACACGGATTTATTTAAATAATTATGCGACGTGTTTTCTTGGTCTTATGAGGAAATTCCAGGCATAGATCCAAGAATCGTCAAACATGAAATCACGACTCATCCTTATGTTAAGTTGGTCCGACAGAAGCTTTGGTCGGTCAATCCTAGGAAAGCAGTAGCTATCAAGGCTGAAGTAGAGAAACTACTTAAAGTTGGTTTCATCTACCTTGTCCAATTGACTCAATGGGTGTCAAATCCCATGCCAGTCAATAAGAAATAGGGTATGATTCATGTATGTACATACTTCCATGATCCAAAGAAGGCCTACCCAAAAGATAATTTCCCCACACCATTTATTGACTAGATAGTCGATGAATGTGCAGGTTGCAAGGATTTTTCGTTCATGGATGGTTTTTCAGGATACAATCGGATACAGATCAAACCCGAAGACCAACACAAAACAACTTCCATTTGTCTGTGGGGTACATTCGCTTATCGTAATGTGCCTTTTGGTCTGAAAAATGTTGGAGATATGTTTCAACGAGCCATGTCTTTTGCTTTCCATGACCTCAAACACATAGTCGAGGCTTATCTCAATGATTTAGCATCACGATCTCGCAAGAGAGATAATCATCCAGCACACCTCCAACTTATCCTTGAATGGTGTCGCTAATACCGAATCCACTTGAATCTAAACAAGTGCAGTTTTTGCGTCACATCGGGTCATCTGCTAGGTTTCATAGTTTCGACCATAGGGATCATGGTCGATCCTCTAAAGGTTGAGGCAATATTTCAATTGCCTCCCTCGTGCACCATCCCTCAGCTTCAAAGTTTGCAAGGGAAAGTGAACTTTTTATGGTGTTTCATCGCAAACTATGTCGAGATCACAAAGGGTTTTATGCATTTATTGAAGAAGGATGTTCCTTTTCATTGGGATGAAGTTGCTCAATGCTCTTTTGCAGCGTTGAAACACGCCCTCATATCTACCCCTCTGCTTTGACCACACAATTATTATAAAGATTTCTTATTATACTTGGACACTGTAGAGTCGACCATCAGTATGGTCTTAGTTCAAGAGGATGTTTTTCTCTCAGAATACGTGATTTATTACCTGAGCCGAGGCCTGGTTGGACCAGAACTCAATTATTCCCACATTGAAAAACTTGTGTTGGCAGCATTCCATGTTGTCCAACAGTTCTGCCATTACATTTTGTTTCACAAGACCACCGTCATTGTCGTTGTGAATCCATTTCAATATGTATTGACATGACGATTCATCGGTGGAAATATCAGTAGATGGATAGTTATCCTCCAAGAATTCAACTTGGAGTTCATTTCAGCGAAATCCAAAAATTCGATGGTCTTTGTGGAACTCATATCGAAACTTTCAGTCGAATCAGGTGATGTTATACCCGACGAGTCGCTTATCAAATGAGACATGTTTTTTATCACATCTTCCAACCCTTGGTATGGACATGTGCTTGTCTATCTCTAGAATTTGAAGTGTCCCACCTCTAATTCTCATGATGAGCATCATCGTATATGCCATCAGGATAAGAACTATCTCATACTCAAGGAAACTTTGTATCATCAGGGTGTAAACTACATCCTTCACCGATGTATCACTCGTTAAGAAGCAGAAATCGTGCTTAATGATTGCCACACTGGAGCATCTGGGGGTCATTTGTTAGGGTTAGCAACATCCCAAAAAAACCTACGAGTTAGCTACTTCTGGCCAGCATTAATCAAAGATTGTGTTGAATCGGTCAAGAAGTGCCACCCGCGTCAGATCTTCTCTCAGAATATGAGGGCACGCCCTGCTCCCATGTTTCATGTTATTACCGTTGGTCCCTTTAATAAATGGGTGATTTATTACACTACATGCAACCCCCCTTCAGCAAGGGGGCACCACTATATCATCGTAGTAGTAGACTACTTCACTAAGTGGGTCGAAGCTATGACAATCTTTAAAGACGACGGGGAGACAACAACTATATTTTTGTTCAACCAGATAATAGTAAGATTCGACGTCCCGAGAGAGATTGTCACTGACCATGGCAGTCATTTTCAGAACAAAATGATGATCGAGTTAACGTCAAATCTTGGGTTACGGAAAGAACATTCATCACCCTACTAGCACCAAGTGAATGGTCAGGTGGAAGCTGTAAATAAATCTCTTAATACCATTCTACAACGAACGATCAATTCAGCCAAGTCAAATTGGCATTTGATGTTATACTCAACATTATGGGATTACTGAATGTCCATTAATACCGCAACCGGTTTCTCACCTTTTCAACTTGTTTACTGGTTGGAATCAGTCTTGCCGATAGAATGCTAGATCCCATATTTAAAGTTGCCAGTACAGTTATTGCCAGACACTTCATCGCTTGAAGAGTGTTTATTATATCTCAAGTAGCTCAATGAGAAACATCATGATGCAGCCTTAGCTAATGAAGCTCAAAAACAAAAGGTCAAGTGTCAATATGATCGGTCCATTCATCCTCGTATTTTCTCTAAAGGCGACCTTGTCCTGGTCTATAACCAAGATAAGGACCCCCTGCGGGCAGGCAAATTCAAACCTATGTGGTTCGGACCTTTCATCATAAAAGAGGTTCTAAGAAAGGATGCTTATCATCTGGTGGACTTTGAGGGAAATGTTTTGGTGGAGCCTAGAAATGGGCTCTACCTCAAGAAGTATTACTCGTAGGTAGGTCACCTCGGGTGACTTTTTGTAACATATGTATAGTCTTTGTACTATTACTTTTTAGTTTTTCTTTTGGTTTTATGGATGTGTCGTTCTTGATGTTATATTTTTCACTGTATCAGATGTCAAGTGAATCAGAGGTGTTCGTTGGGTTCGTCGATGGTGCCATCTGGCACACTCGGAGGCTTTCTTCCACAGCTTGGGTGATTTTCACACCTCAAGGCCAGTTGTTATCTTCAGGAGGTATCTGTTTAGGCGACACCAAAAACAATGTCATCGAATACAACCCAGTTATTCAGTTGCTTTGTGACACTTTGTCGCTTGGTATCTCTCACCTTCGAGTCTATTTAGATGCTCAGCTGGTTGTGTCTCAGTTAAATGGAGTCTATCACGTTCATGATCCTACTCTACACCGACGGTTCCTTAGGGTACATCTCTTAGAACGAAGATTTGATTACATTACGTATATCCATGTTCCTAGGAGATTGAATCAGGTTATAGATACTCTAGCTAATCATATATTGGATTGGCATCTTGCACACATGTAAGAAAAAAGAACACACACACACATGTAAATACATTTGTAAATAAGTGTATTCCATAAAACACAAAAGATAAAAAAAAATACATATATATATCACAAAAGAACTAGAAAACATAAGTGGGTGCAAGCGCCTCAAAAAATAGGTGTCCAGTAAAGAGTCACAGGGATTATGCCCTCCAAAATATACAAAAGGTTCCCTTGGCACATAAGAATTCCAGTCTAAGCTAAGGATGGGGGTTGTGGGCCCTGTCATAGTGAACCACGGCATTAACCAGACGCAGAAAAATATGGAACCAGGTCTGTGGTACCCCAAAAACATGAGTCTACACGGACGGTAGGAGATCCTCTATCTCTGCCATGGGGACTATCTGAGTAAGCGCGGTGATGTTTTTCTCTACCCGTCTCAATACTCTCTTAGCCTCTCCGGCTAGAGGTCCCCCTACTGTTGTTGGTCCACCGACCGCAGCTTGTCCTGCCTCTGGTCGAGGATGCTCCCTAGTCCTCGAAAAGTCCGCTAAATGCACTGGCCCCACATCTGCATAGAATAGATACATATTTGTTAGATACTATGGTACACAAAAAAAAAAATTTGATATATATGAAAACANAACTTCCTAAAAAAAAAAAAAACTTACCCATCTCTCCTCGCTCCTCTCCGGGAGGTACTAACATCTCAAGATCTCTAGAGAAGTTGATCTCGCCATAGGGGTAGTCCTCTATGGCTGGAATCTTTCATGCCCACCAAGAAAAAAACTTGTCATCAAAGACCTCAATAGTCCTTCCTCCCCCATATCGTGGCAATAGCATCGCCCATTTGCATAGCGTGGGATGAGGGGCCTGGTGCCCTCGTATCATCTCTCTAGGACTAAAACTAGGCACTCTCAAAGAAGAAGAAAGCAAAAAGAATAGTCCCAAAACCAAAGTTTATGTTCCTCCACATTCGGCACTCTGTTAGTTACCTCTTCATATAATCCAGTAATGTGGTGATCCAGTCAAAAAATTGTGCATTTAAGCACTGAAAAGTACAACTCATGTGCACCCGATAAGACTAATGCAAAGACGTAGACCCAATTATCCTCTCAATGAGAAACACTATCACTTTCAGTGATAAGTTTGAAATCATGCTTATCGTCACCTGTGTGCCCATTTTGTCTATGTCGGCTTCACAATGGAGTTCAATCAACTCTGATATGTTGTGAGGCCCAGAAGGAAAAGTGTGAAAATTTACTGGTTCCCCTCTCCTTGAGAGGCTAGTCAGAAAGTATATATCCTCGGTAGTTGGAGTCAACGATTTTCCCTCAGGCATGAAGGCCTCTGCGTCAGGATGCCAATAATCAACCAAGGCATTCAGTATCCTAGATTGTGCCCGCATGAACAGACAATGGAAAAACTTTAACAAACCACATTGCAACAATATGGCAAGAGCATCAGGTTCCTCGTCGACCAGAAGATCAATGTCCTCATGCTCTCTCTCTCCAGTGAACATACATCCTGTAATAGACAAAGTTCAGGAGGGTTAACTCTTGCAATTTTTAAATTTTTTCCACAAAATGAAGGGTACACATGGGTTGTAGTGTGCACAGTCGCGTGTTCATGTGTGTAGTTTTTCTCCTGCCCGCGTGCACACGTAGGCTATCATAAGATAGCCCGTGTGTACATAGCGTCGACCTTTAAAAAGGTCGGCGCCCCTCCAAAAAAAATAATTAAATGTGTAAAGGAAGAATGAATTACAAGAGGGGTTAGTATATACTTACTTGGTCCAAGTGGAAGTTCATTTCATCCACTGAAGCTCCCAGAATCAATTCTTTTCACGAAGGGGCATTTTTGGCTTTTAGTCAATTTCTCAATTAGCAATAGTGATAATGAGCTGCCAACTTCTATTTATAGACTTTTTGGCCACTTTTTGTCATTTTTTGGACCCTTTTGTCGTTCTTCTAACCTAAAAAATGATTCAAGAGTTTCTTATGGGATGTTACAATCAGTGGTACTTTGGGTATTGGGAAATTGTTTTGGAGATTTGGGTCATTTTCAAGGTCTTTTGGTAAAAATTCATTTTTCCAACTTTGTGCATGTAAGACAGGATTCCACCTCCACTTGTTGCACCTAGTTTCCTTTTTTGCTTTTCCATAAGATCGATCCCATTGAATTGTGACATGGAACCATCATTGTTTCTTTAGAAGTGTTGTATTTTAGTGGTAGAACCTAACCCTTCATGGATGCCCTAGATAGATCCTGGTTGCATTTTGGCATCCATGCCATCGTTAATGACTATAGGCTCAGGAGTCCTTGTTAGTTTCATCCTGATTATGAGTTTGAGCCTCATTTGCATGATGCATTATCACTCTTGACGTCACCCTCATGACTCCCACAAAACACAATGGGTATTCTTTTAATCCCTTTTTAGACCCTCTAAAAATGAAAAGATTGTCGAGTGACCTTGTTGACCTTCACGCTCACTAAACTGAAATTTGAAGGCATGTCTGTCTGGCGGTATTTTACCCCTTTTTCAGTGCGTATGGTCAACTGTACGAACAAAGGTATACTCTAAGAGATTTGGTTCCCTAGAAGAGTATTCTCAGGTATGATTTTAACCCTTTTTTTGGGCCTAAGCGACTAAATTTATGAAAAAGGAACCCCCACGGAGTCCATAGTTAATCTCTTTTCAGACTCCCTAAAATTGAAAAGATCGTCAAGTGACCTTATTCCTTCACACTCGTTAAAATGGTATAGAAGAACATTCCTGAAAGAGTCCATAGTTAAGCTTTTTTCAAACTCCTTAAATATGAAAAAATTGTCGAGTGATCTTGTCTTTATCACACGCATTAAAATAGTTTTAAATAGACATCTTTTCAGTGCTAGTTTACCCCTTTTTCGAGCCGACTAGACTACCTTCGAAAAAGGTACCCCAACGGAGTCTCCTTTTACGTGTTTTTAGACTCTCTAAAAATGAAAAACCCCCGAGATTACCTTCTCTGGGCTCGTTAAAATCACATTGAAGGACGTTACCATTGTGTCTTATTAATCGCATTTGCATACCTGTGTATTTGGCCTAATGTCGGCTCTATGTTGCTCTCAACTGAACCATCTAAAGCATGCCTTATACGCAAGCCCTATAATACTTTGCCTCTGCGTCTTGACACCTTGGCTCACGGAGGATTTTTCCTGAGTGTCCTTTTCTTACATATATCATTTTCTCTAAGCATCCATGTGTTCCTTGTGCTTGGAACTAGTATGTCTGCAACACTCGATCCTCCTTTGTAACATAACATTCTTTTATTATTTTTCAAGCTTTCCGAAATTATTGAAAAAGACAAAAAAAATCAAATATACCCCAAAAAGAGGAAGGGAAAAGTATTTTATTTTTGTTGGAAGCAAAATGAGTCACCCTTGGACAAAGCACATCCTTTTGTTTGTTCGTCAAGCCCTGGGATTTAATATGACCTTGGGAAGATGTTTCTCACTACATAAAGTTGTATCCTCCTCCATGTTAGCACTCTGTAATTTTCCCAAGGATGTGGAGAAAATCACAGAGGAAACGTCAAAACCGCTTCGAGGAAGGAATCTAGCCCTCCAAGACTCAGAGAGGGATCTCTCTTTCAAATTTAGATTTGTTTGAAATAGTATATTAGGATAGTTATGCAGAATAGGTTATGTTCTTGGAGTTTTCTGTAGATTGGCTAGAAAAGGTTTCATGCTTCCATTGGGCTATGGGGTATGTTCATAAAGATAGAGATCAAAGAACAAATTATAAGAAGTATTTTCACAGGGTGAGATTGGATTCTTTGGGAATAAGCAATGGATTAGCAAAAAAGGTGAGATTATCAATCATAGTAAAGAAGCATTTAAGAATTTATTCACTACAACATCAGAAGACAAACATTTAGATTTTTAAAAGTCAGAAAACAGGGTATGCAAAGATAAATCCTGTAACTTCAACTCCTTTTAAAAGATCAGATAGAAAACACAATGATAACAAAGGCAGATACACATTCAACGATGAGGGAAAAACTTCACTAGTAGCTAACATGCAGGAATCCTGTGAAATTTTTCTTTATATTTCTAGAAAATCTCTTGGTAGAAGTTATAATGCTCACAGCCTGCCTAGGCATGAGATCAACCCTCAATACTTCAAAGTTTGAAGTATTTATAATTGAAATTACAAATGATCTTGTCATTAAAGATCAGGACGTGGAAAATCTAAATTTAGCTAACTAACTTAACAAGATAAAAAAATCTAGGAAATTGTTTGGTGATGTGTCGAAACTTCATGTTGTTTTCTGGGTGAACCATTGTTGAGGCCTCTACACGACCTCATCTGACTGGATAGTTGACTGGGATTGGATATCTCATCGATTACTCGATGATATTGCAAATCTCTTCCCATCGAAGGTGACTGGGAATGCTGACTTTGAGCAATCTATGATATACTTCATCCATCTCCGTGTACTTCGAAAAAGTTGGCTTGGTGATGAAGATGTACTGGATCTCATGCTGTATGCTGATGTCCAACTGTAAAGCATCCAAGAATGCCTTGTGAGTGATACTGCCTTGTATTCCTGAGAATTTTTAGCTATCCTTAGCCATAATGGCTAGTCTCTTTTTATAATCAGGGAGTGTCATCAATTTGTCATTTATAACTCTCAAACCAGGAAGGCCTTTCTTCTTCAGAGCTTCAATCTTGCTGAAAAATCTTTGTACCCCTGCGTCCATGGTATGGACCTTTTCCTCCAGTTGTAGCATCATTCCTCTCTTGGTTAGGACCCTTTTGACCTCAAGGATGGTCTCTGTCCTATCTTCAATATTCAGATCCTCTAGCTCCTCTCTGGTTTTGGAATTCAGAAATTTGATGATCTCGGTAGCTTATGTAGGCATCTCTCCTAGTTATGCTCCTATCTTCTCTATGGCCTGCTTACTTCTTTGCACCAGCTCATTTTTCTCAAACATGATTTGTATCATCAGCCATATTTCATTCATGGACTTGGTGATATCCGTCCAGATACTTTCCTTGACCTCAGCAAGTGTTTTGCCCGCCACTGTTTGCTTCTGAAGTTGTTGTAATTCCTGTTTGAGATGGTTTGATGTATGCTTCTCCTTGGAGTAGCGGGTTTGATAAGAAGACTTGAGTTCCTGGAGGTTATCAATCTCCTTTTTGAGTCTACTAATCTCTGTCTCTTGTAGATTCATCTCCTCCATGGATTTAGCCAATTCAACAGTCTTCTCCAGAGCTATCAGTGGAGTTGCCGGGGGAATTTCTGCAACAGACGTTGTTCTCACTCCTGTGAGTGGAACTGTGCTCAGTGGAATGAACTCCATGGGCTTTGATTTCTCCTTCTCTTTTACTATATTTTCCAATTCCTCTTCCATTTCTTTCAACTGTGCATTCTACTCCATGATTAGTTTGAGCATCTCATCGTTTTCTCCTTCAGTCTCCACTATTTCCTTCGCCTGTGAGTCTTCTGTTGGTGGTAGTTTTAACTGTTTCCTCAGAGATGTTATATCAGAATTTTTATTTTTGAGCATCTCCTAGACTACTTTCAAATTCGAGGGGTTGTAACTGATCTTGAGGACCATTTCTTCCAATGTCTTTATCCTGTTATCCTTGGCAAAGGATGATATTTTTTCTAACTTCAGTTGCGTCTGGACGTTGTTCAGAGATACCTGTAACCTGGAGGCAGTAGTAGAAGCATTTTCCAATGTGGAGAAAACCATTTCTCTAGTTTTCCTATGCAGATCCATTTGATCAGATGGATGCACATCCTTAGTCTGAAATTCGAAAGTTTCCCTTTTGTAATCGGTGATTACTTTCGGGTCTGGCACCTATGCTTGCAGAAACTCCATTTTCATTCTACCCTTCTAAGTGTCGAATGTAGACAACAATATGTGTTGTACAGTTGATGTTTTCTTCCAGAATTGAGCATATGTGTTGTTGGTCAGCGTCTGATTTCTCTTTTTAATCAGATCATATTTCTCAAAAATACTCAATTTTGGTCCTGTTTTGCTTGGTTGGTTGATGGGTGGAGTATCTATAGGCTTCTTGGGTAAACTTATGGTTATGATCTATTTACCACTTGTACTAAGGAGTGATCGATCCACCTCCATAGTTGTAGTGGATTGAACTACCTTTTCGCCAGCCGTGTCAGGAGCCTGAGTGGTTTTTGGCCTCTTTGTGTGCAATTGGAACTCTTCAGATGATACTTCAGTGATGGAAGGCGAAGTGTCCTTCCTGGGCCTTTTCTCCTTTATTGAGAATAGGGAGGAAGGATAAGGGGGGTTTCCAGTGGGGAGATGAGCCGATTGTGGGAGGAAAAGCTCAAAAATCTGAGCTCTTTGGGGAAAAGACAGCTTTTGGTAGAGATCTGTGATGATTTCAAGGTTGAAAGGTGAGGCGGATTCAACTCTAGGTATCTGCATCATTTGGTCAACGGTTTCTGGTGTGATGAGGAAAAGAATTTCTTTGGATGAAGACATAATGTCTCTTTGTTCAGGGATATAATGGGCCTGGAATTTGAGGGTGAATTCGGGAAAGTGGTGAATCTGGAGGAAAAGATACAAGGGAAGATTTGACTCCCAGAGCCCAATTTCATCGCTCTGGTCAAGCAAAAGCTCTTTGAGCCATGAATGCAAATCTGTGAAGTCGAATTCGTATCTGGTGTCTATGATTAAATGGTCTTTGTCCGCTAGGGGGATCCTATCGAGGTCAACAGGCAGCGGGAGGAAAGGATTTTCCTCATCTTCTATCCTCTTTGATTTTGGCGCCATCGCTGTAAAAATACCTGCAAATCAAACAGTCATTAGTGGGGATGATGGTGGCTTGGGATGTTTGACTGAAATAGAGATAAAACAGGGAAAAACGCTCTGGTGCGACGGGAAAGGTATTTTCTAGTGAGACGACACAGTAAGCAATGGAAGAAAGAAGGGAGACGGTGGTTTTGAGTGAACAGATATCCATTGGGCACGGGGGATAGGTCAGCAGGGTAACGAATAAATTAGCCAGTAATAAATTGCCAATGGATCATTTGGAGTGTGAGATGGCGGGTAATAATGAATGACGAGTACGACCAGGCAACGTGGCGGAAGCTGATTGGGGAGTGACCTTGGTGAGAGGACTTGTAAAGGATGAACAAGGGGGAAAGGGACTCACAGAGTAATGAGATGTGACCTCTAGGAAAAATGTGGATGATGACATCATGGGGTGACAGGGTATGTCAGAAATGATAGGCAGTGGAATTCTGAACCAATGAAATTAATGCCACATAGGGGAAAAGGGTCCACCATAGCATATTCCATTCCAATCCCCCCCCCTCCATTAAAGATAGATCGGTCGNTCTTAACTGTAGATTTGTGTGTGATATTTAAATAACATTCCGAACCCCCCCCCACCATTAAAGGCAGAACATATGGGGGGGTCCGGAATCCAATCTAAGTCATGGATCTAGGCATTGAAACCTGAGTCGTCCAGATGTGCGCATATGTTATCTCTGATTCCAGACCCCCTCCCCCCCCCACCGTTAAAGGTATAATGGTCGAGGCAGTCCGGAAAGATTTTTCTACCGTAGATCTGGGCGTGAACCTCTAAGTCATTCATACATGCATTGTGCTTAATTGTAAGCATGAAGGCATATGTGCTCTAAAAAATTAGGATAAGTATATATCATGAGTTTTCCCAAGCTTTTCCATGTTTTAATCACCAAGGGGTTAGACATCAAAACTTTGAACATCAAAGGTATGGTTCCACATCAATCATCATACTTGTTTTATTGAAATAAATCAAACTACCCTACACTCTAACCTAATTACCTATGACAATTAGCCCAGATTAAACTGTTGGACTAAGAAATTACTCTATCCTGGGGCTATCTGACCAAGATTAGGCAGTCTAGTCAGATTTATTCACTAACTAACCTAAATTACTTAGCTAAGATTGAACAGTTTAGCCAAGCTTATTCACTACTCCTATCAACATCAATTTAAAAGAACTTGTCCATGCTTGAAAGGTATGGACCAAGTCATTGTTATTTCATGGGGCTCTTTGGAATTTATTTTATGCCCTCTTTTATTCTTTTTCTTCTTTTCTTTTCTTTTTCTTTCCTTTTTCTTTTCTTTTCTTTTCTTTTTCTTTTCTCTCAAATTATTTACAGAATGAAAAATCATTTGACAAACAAAAAACACTTAAAGAGATAACATTTCAGTCACCAGTTGATCCTATAAATTATAGGGTTATAACACTCTGTTTGGTTATTCTTCCAAACATATGGAGAGTTTGCATTACCTCCTGCATCATAGACTTATGTCAAATACCATGTTGCCTCGGTCTCACCTTTTGTCGTGCTATTGTCCAAGGGAATTTATTACCAAGCTTGAGTCATCTCCTCTGCAGATTGTCTCGTGCCCTCATGCCTGGCCATCCCGAAAGCCCAATCAAGTCTTTGTTCGAAATCCATGAAGCCCTCAGCCTGATCATCAAAATCCTCTATTACTTTCCTAACAGGTCATCAAAGACCTCTGGGTAGTGAAGTCGTACACTCATATTACACTCCTACCGAGTTGTGAAGATTTTGAAGTTGTTTCTTGAGCTCTAAAGGCCTCATCTCTAGCCATCGGGCCTAATTTTCTTCTTGAAGATGGATACCATACATGTATATCTTTTTTATTTTGAGATGTATATTCATTGTGTATTTCTCACGACTACACTTTATATAATTATATGACATGGATCTGCAGTGTATTTGATTGGCAGCCATGATTTTATTTCATTCTGAGCATGGGTATGCCCACCTCGATGAGACAATTTTTATTTTGCAGATGGCACCTCCCAAACTCTGGTCCTTGGGCTCACTTGTTTCATATGTTGGTGAAGATTGATAATGTATTTCAGCCATCATATGCTCTTCTTACCTCACACATTAGGGGGCATCTATTATAACCCTAATTTTCACCTGATATGCTTACCTGGAATCAGGCCATCTCATTTTACATCTTTTTCCAAGACACTACTGAACAACTCTTCTTAAAAACACCCTTTTTGAAGGCACACGCGCCCTTCTCCACTACTGCACACGTGTATACGCTAACTGACCCACTACAACCCACGTATACCTACAAAAGCACGAAAAATGGAAAGTTGTAGATGAAACTCACAGTTTTGGGTAAGTTACTTAAACCATTTGACCACCTATATCCAGTCACTCGACCAAATACCTAGCCCTTTATAGCCTATAAAAGAAGGGGTAGGGGTCCCATTTGGAAGGAGGAAAATAATTGTAAAGAAACTCTACCTGATTTTGCATTCCCTTTGTCCCAACATTTTGCAACTATTGTGTGAAGAGAAGCATATACAAAAGAATTTGGAGCACATTTGAAGAGGATCCCAAGACCAGATTCGAGGATCAGTGGTCAATCTCACTATTGTAAGGTTCTCTTGTGAGATTAATAAAAAGAAGTACTTTTCCCGTCCCACCATATGAGGTTTTTAATGTGTAATATTGATTATATTCTGATAAAATATCTAACCCATTAGTTCATAGATCATATGCATGTTTGGAGTTGTTTGTTTGTTTATTTATGAATGCAGGTCAGCGTTGGGAGGAGATTTGCAGTCAAAGGAGCGACCGAACGTTAAAGGATCGACATCAAACATGGAAACTAAGGTACAATAACTTGATCTTTTTAACCTTATATTTACATATGAATAATGGGGTTTATGATTGGGATGAAGGTAAAAAGTAGGAGACTTTAGGTCATTTCTGCATGCATTACAGAACCCTTAATTCTATTCCATAGGGGGATTTCCCACCCACAACAGAAATGAGATGGAAAATGAGATGTATGAATGGAAGCCCCCATAGGTGTTATGAGGAAAAATCCCCCTAATCTAGGTCTAGCGAATAGGTAGAGCCTTGACACCTTAAAAGATATAAATGCTTCTATTCTACCCCAAATATAACAAAAACCTAAATATAGTTAAGGGAAGGGAGAGAAAATAAAAATGTGTACCTTTAGTCCTTCCATCTGTCATAGATCCCTTCTTGTTGTTGTTTGTTCCAATATTGCAGGCCTCCTCCCAAAGTTGGCTTGAAACAACTTTACATAACAAACTATAACAACAAATGCATAACTACCAAAGTCATATAAAGTCTCAGATATTCATGAAAAACATTCATAAACATAAACATAAAGACACAAATATCTGGGACAACAAGTTTCTCTTTTATTAATAACAATAATAGAAGTTACAACATGAATCTTGTCGACGTTGCTCCATGAACCTCGTCTGGGTTCCTCTACTTTGACTCCAAGTGCACTATTCCCGATATGTTATCCTCACCACCAACATGCCAATATAATGGAAAAGGATGGATGGTATAAGGAGGATGGATATAAGGGAATGTTGAGGATGAAACTCGAAGGAGAATGCTAAAAGGCTTGGAATACAAGGGAGAAAATTTGGCAGAGTTCTCTTGCTTCTTCTTTCATATATCAAAATCACCCCCCTAGGGCCCCTTTTATATGGAGAAAATATAGTTAATTGTTTTTCAGAAGAGCTACAGGGGGTAAGATGTTTGTGAAACTTGACATAGCCCATAAATTCCACCTGAAGCACGAAATTTTTTAATTTTTGCAAATTTTTAGAGTATACGCGGGTTGTCAGGCATGAAGATAGTGTATGTACGCGTGCTGCATATGTAGCAAGGTGCGTAGACCATGAAAAAAGTTGTTTTTTAAGAGGAACCTTAGAAAAAGTTGTTTTTGGATGTGTAAGTAAGTAGGACAAAGTCAAAAATTCATGATAGTGGCATTTTGAGCTATAAAACATGCCCCCTAATGTGTGAGGTCAGAAGAGAAATTGATGGTCAAAATGCACTATAACATATTTTAAAAAATGGGAAGGCATTGATTCAAGTGATCCCAGATGTGTGTTTGTGAGTGTCTCATCTTCAAAATAATAATAATCATCATCGAGGTAGGCATACCCATGCTCGGGAAAAACTAAGCATGGCTTCCAATCAAGTACTCTGCAGATCTATGTCATATATAATAATCATGGCCACATGGCTAATGTGTATCCCAGTATAGATTGTAGCCACAAATAATACATAGTGGATATACATCTCAAAATCATCAGAAGATATACAAATACAATGTAATATGAATCTTTAGGAGGAATCAATGCATGTAGCTGGAGATGATAGCTTCAATGACTCAAGCAATATCTTCAGGATCTTCATAACTCATGTAGGAGTAAAATAGGAGAGTAAGATTCACTACACTGAGGTCTTTGACAAACCATCATGGAAATACTGGAGGATATCGATAATCAGGCAAGGAACATAATTAATTTTGAATATGAACTTGAAAAGACTCTCGGGATGGCCGACTCATGAAGATCAAGAGAATTATTGCAAAATGGTTGACTTAGGTTGTAAGACTTTCCCTTATACAAGAGAAGGACATATTAAAAGACTCAGGAAGTGTGTTATTTGACATAATCTTGTGGCACAGGAGGCACCTCAAAATCTCCAATGCTTGGAAGAGTAACCAAATGGAGGAGGAAATGACTCTATGTAATGAGAACAAATTCCTAAGGCCATATTAAATCCCAACTATTTTGCAGAACAAACTGAAGGATTTTCTTTGTCCACGGGTGACTATATTGATTCCAGTAAAAGATAATGTTTTCCAATCCCCTCTTTTTGGAATATTTGATTTTTTTGTCTTTTTTTTTATATTTAACGAGCTTGAAAAACAATAAAAGTACGTTACAAAGGAGGAACGAGTGTCACGAGAAAGAAAACCAGTTTTGAGTGCATGGAACATATTGGTGCTTGATGAAAAGAGGCATGTGCATGATATGAAAACTTAGAAAAATTACTCCATGGGTCAAGGTGTGAGAACACAAAGGAAAAAATACTACAAGGCTTGCACCAAAGGAATGATCTAAAACTTTAGAAATGACAAAATGGATTCAGCATTAGGCCAACAATGCAAGAGTGAGACATGCAATTTGATTTATGTATTGACACAATGATCCTCCTTCAATGTAATTTTTTACAAGCCCAGAGAAGGTAAGATCGACGATTTTCCACATTTAGAGAGTCTAAAAAACCAGTAAAAGAAGATTCCAAAGTGGTATTTTTTGTAAATTTAGTCTCCAAAGCCCGAAAAATAATAAAACCATACCAAGGAGAACTCTTATGGTCATTAAGGCTAGAGTATTCATTTTTTGTACATAGTTCATTTAGTCTAGAAAAGGGTTAAACTTATAGTGAAAGGATGTCTCTTAAAAAAAAATTTAACTAGTGTGACAGAGACAACATCACTCGGCTATCTTTTCAATTTTGAGTATGAAAAGAGCTTAACTATGGACTCTCTTCTCCTTTTTTTAAAATTTAGTTACATGAGCTCGAAAAAGTATTTAAAACATAACTTAGGAGAAATATCTCAGTGAGACATGTCTCATGAGGCATATCTTTTTCCTAGGTAATCTATTGGCTGGAAAAAAGGGTTAAATTGATGCCAAATATATATTCCTTCTGGACCAATTAACGAGTGTGAAAGAGACAAGGTCACTCGGCGATATTTTTTTGTTTAGGGAGTCTAAAAAGGGTTGAAAGAAGACTCCAAGAGGTTTCCTTTTTCGTAAATAATATCCAAGGCCCAGAAAAGTGATAAACCAAAACTAGGGAGAATGGGCCTTTTTCACAAATTTAGTCCCTGAGGCCCGAAAAAGGGTTAAAATTACACCTAAGAATACTCTCCTAGAAAACCGTATCTCCTAGGGCATACCTTTTCATACAATTAGCCATCCAGACCTAAAAATGGGTAAACTATCATCGGAAAGATGTTCCTTTAAGTTTCACTTTGACGAGCGTGAAGGGAAAAAAGATCGCTCGACAATATTTTCATTTTTAGAGAGTCTGAAAAGATATTAAAGAAGAATCCATAGGGATCCTTTTCGTATGTAATCCAAATGAGGCCGAAAAGAATAAATAATTTCTCATTAGATGTCTCTTTCATAGTTTAAGTGAGCTTGAAAGATGAAGAACCGTGCCCTTGGGGAGTTTGTCAGGTATAGGAAAGAGAAAGATAAAGAAGAAGGATGAGGCTTCAACACAAAGTCATGGTGGGACTAAAAGGACTCCCAAGCCTATAGATACTTAACAGCATGGATGCCATAATACAAGACAAGGATCTATCTAGGGAATCCATGGAAAGTAAGGATCTACCACCTAATTATGACACTTCTAAAGTAGCATAGAAGTTTCCAAGTCACACTTTGGTGGGGTCGTTCCTATCGAAAAGTGGATATCGTCAATAAAATGCAAGATGTAAGGAAATAAAGGCCTACCCTATTTGCAAATGGAGAAAACGCAACTTCATCACATGATGTTATAAGTAGTACCCATGCAATAAAAATACTGAATCTGAAACACATAAGACTTGTAGACGACCAAAAAATCCCAAAATATAATCAAAACATCCATCAAACAAACCATAGGGAAGAAAAAGGGTCGAAACTAGGTCACCACAGGCTCAAGAAATCTATAAATAGAGGTGAAAAGGGTCACTTTTACCATTGTTGTTTGAAAAACCCCAAAAAATAGAAAAAAACATCTTCCTTCAATTACACATTTGGAGAGCCATGATTGACGAAATCAACTCATTATTGAACCAAGGAAGTACTCCTCCCTTTCTCTTGAAAATTCATTCAATTTTCATGGTTTTTAGATAAAAATGGGGGCCACACATTGTTGGTTCCTTATCTATCTTCCTACTCTTGGGATGACTCGGATTCAGATCTGAACAGGTTTCCAACAAAACCCTCTAAAACTATCAACCCTCCTGGTAACCCAGAAGGCAACAGAAGACACAGAATGTACTGCGCAGTCTCACCCGAGATAGTTCTATGAGTGACTGCAATGCTCAGATTCTTGCAGTCTAGGAAATAGTTGGGATTTGGGATTGCAATTCATCCTCTTAGGCCTTGATCTGGTTGTTCTTTTTGTTATTCCTAGTATTCATTCATTTGTTAATATTATGCATGCATACTAACAGATCTAACATATAACATATCTCACATAATTATCCATTCATCCATTCATAGTCTAACTACTTATAAAATATAAGCATGCAATCAATCACAACACATAACACAAGTGTTACTGTGGTTCACCCCCTCCTGGGATACGTCCACAAAGATTTGTCTTCTTATGCTCTTTTATTTAGATTTATGTAATAAATGGCGTCGCATGCACTACAATCTCGTTCATGCAGTTACAAAACCGGTTCCACAATATTCTATGAGGCTGACTAGATCACACTAGGCTCCTCAGCCTGTGATCTAACCCTCAAGATCTAGATACTTGACCCTCCCATATCTCAACGACTTAAAAAAATGGTGTCAGATCTTACAATAGTTCTCCTAGCCAAGAAAAACGGTATTCTCTAACATTTTGGAACCCCAACCTAGACCTCCTATGGCTTATCATCCTGTTAGCACTCTGTAAAATTGTTCGGTTGATAAAAAAAATGACAAAGGTAACCTACAAACCAACTTTAGAGCTGGGTACTAGCCTGCTCAACTCAGAGAGGGATTTCTCATGTCACTTCGTGTTTCTTTGGAAATCAATGGCTAGGTTTGTTGTTTTGGGGTTTTTTTTATACATTTGCTAGAAAGGAAGGGGAGGGAAACTTAGGGCTATGGAGTAAAAATTTTGAAAATGAATGAAAACACTGAATTTTTTGTAGGAATATCCAGAGGATAAAGGCTAAATGAGGCGATAAATCTGAGTTATAATTTGTAAATTTGTAAAGTGTAGGAAGAAAAAGAAAACATGTAACTGCATTAGAGCATTAAATAAATGAATTATGAATTAGTTAGTAAGAACTTAACATAGTTTAAATTTCTTCAGCCGAGAGCTTCACAAGATGAATTTTGGGCCTTTGACTATCCAATTTAAACAAAAGACAGTGAAAATGGAATCAAAAATACTGGAAATACATACAAGGAGAGGAGACAAAATTTAGATCACCACCATTAGAATCTTTTTTTGGAAACTTCAAATACTTTTGCATATGTATTCAATTCAGGTTCAAAAAATTACAATTGAACTACTAAAATTGTGCCCTTGCACTTCTGCCAACATTAATACATTTGGAACTTCTAATACTTATACAATTCAAGTTCCTTTAATTATAAATTGATTACAATAATTAACAAGGAAAACGTTTTATGATCCAGCTGTCGATTCCTCTGTCGCTTCAGCTCCTTCCTTGCCACTTGTTCTATCCTGGTATTTTGTCTGATCTTCCACATTCAGTGACACCTGGACATCATTTATTGGACCCTATAAAAATGCACTTTCTTTTACCCAACCATACTATCTCCTTCCATTGCAAATCAGAAGGGATATCATATTCCATCATTTCTTTGATTAGGATCTCCATGTCAATGCAAGAGGCATATGTCATGACTGGTAGTCCAATCTTCACTATTTTGAACTGATTCAAAATATCAAAATCCGTAATCAAATTTTCAACCAAGGTGTTGGCCCTTGACCAGGTTTTGTTGATATTTGGTCAAGTTTGAACTATTTTTGGATTTCGACAGCTTGTCAAAGGAGGAGCACAAGACAAAGCAGAGATCATGGGATAACAACCCCTTTTTGGGTCCTTTTGGGGATGTGGGAATATGTAACGGGAATGGGATGTCAGCCCATGGGTTTACCCATGTTTAGGACTATTTTGTATTATATAAATATATGCTTAGGCTAGATAGAAGTCGTGGTGCATCTATGTGATGTGAATGTATGCTAAGTGTAAGTGGATTCTGTAATTTCTTTGTGCATGACTGTGAGAGACTTGTAGAGCTAAGTGCAGGTCATTGTAGCAGATTGTGGAAGGATTAGTGCCGAAACGCAAGGAAGAAGGATCTAGCGAGCTAAGCAGATTTGTTTTCCTGTGCGGAGTAAGGTTTTTGAGGCTCTATGCATGTAACCTATTGACTGAAGACAATAAATAAGAAGAGTTGGTGGACGTAACCCCAAGGTGGGGGTGAACCACCTAAACACTCTGTTGTTATGCTTTGTTCTTGTCTTAATGCATTTATGACTCTCTTTCTAAGTGATTTGATAGAGATAGATAAATATCTTCATGCTTTGTGCTAATGATGTGTAAGAATGTTATATCTGACTTCTATGAATGTGCTTAGTGCTTGCTTCTGCTAGATCTGATCCATATGTGTGTGATAAGTACTTAACTACCCTAGATCAATGTGAATGATGCAAAGATCTGTTTTATTAGCGAAGTAAATATTGATTGCATATTGAGGAACTGACGGTGCTAAGTGCTCTATTAAGTATCATAATCACAGATCTGTGTCCCTGCTAAGGTTGCAGACACTTGATTCCTACAACCACCCCTGCCTCTACCTCGCGTGAGACTTCATCTTCTTCGCCGGTGTTGTCAAAAGGGTCGGTAGTTAGGGTTTTTTTGGTGCATTGTTGTAGCGTTGAACCCTGGTTATGCCCCTGTGCCAACAAATGGTTCTGTTGCTGGGACTGAAACTGTGATTGTTGGGAACTGAGAAAGAAGAATATTTGTGCAAAGATTCATCTTGAAGTTGTGAAATCTCTGTGCATAGATCTGTCGCTCCAGTGCGTAATATTCTACTTGATTTATAAAGCTTTGTGCTAAAAGAAAGAAGCTCGATTTGAAGAAAAGAAGTTGGATCTGAAGGAGAGAAGCAAGATCTGAAAGCTTTGTGCTCTAAGAAAGGTAAAAGTGAGAATTTCTTATTAAAAGAGGTAAGATTTGCAAGCTTTGTGCTCCGATAAAGGTAAGAAGAGTGAAAAGTTTTATATCTAGAAGCCTTGTTCTCTGTAGAAGTAAGATAAGTGGAAATTTTTGTTTCTAGAGTATGGATCTAGGTATGTTTAATAGAGTCTGTCCTAGTTCGAAAACTAGGGTATTGATAGATGAAGGAAGATTTGATATTACTAGAGCTGACAAGAATAGTGAAAGATATGTTATACCTATGCATACAAAGAATGTTTGGAATAACAAGTGGATACATGATCCTAGAAAGAATATTTTGCAGGTTAGCTCCTATGATCCTAGCGCGCAGTACCGGAAAGGTTGGGGATCATTTAAAAGAAAGAGAGGATTAACCCTTTGTTACAACTGTAGAAGATAAAGACATCTTGCTAAGGAATTCCCTGGAAGAAGACCTAGTTGTCTTTGTTGCAAAGCTATGGACCATGAAGTGTTGGATTTCCCTAGAATGATTGCTAAGCTTGAGGGAATGAATCTGAACTAGGAAAACCTGTTGACGGGTGAAATTGTCCATCCGTCAACTAAGAGAGTGGAAACGGTCCGGGGTTGTCTAAATAACCCAAGCCGTTTGGAATGAACCACCCTGATGGGTTTAACGGCTCCGTTGGCCACTCTAAGTTCCTAAGAAAACCAAAGAGAAAACTAATCTAAACTAACTGATCTAACTAAAACAAATAAAACTAACTAAAACAAACTAAAACAAACAAACTAAAACTAAATACAAGAAACTAAACTAACTAAGACTAAATATAAACTACTCTAACTACTCTATATACAAACTACTAATTACTATTACACTAACTCTAATAATTAATTATATAATTACTAATTGAATTAAAACTTATTCACAAATATACATTATCTACAACTTGCAGATTTGAATAAAACCTGTAAAACTCATTTGATTTCTGCCCTAAGACAACAAGATATGTTTTTGTTGATTTTTTATGAATAAGAAATAAAGCTTACTGAAATTAAACAATCTAATATACTAAACATATATATATATATATAACTAACTTATAACTAAACTAAACTAAATATACTAAACAAATGACAAACTGACCTGGAAACGCTCCTAATTTGTCCTGTGTATGATGACTTCAAAGCTGGTCGGAGGAAGGAAACTCGCACCAGTTAATCCAAAAGATTCTCATAAACGATAGGTTGTGCTGCTCTTTGAGTTGTTAACAGGACAAACAAGACATAAAAAATCATAACAATTTCATGATTTATAAATCTCTGCAATAAGAGAAACCTGTTATGAAAAAACTTATACTTAATATTTCAACTTATGAAGAAGATAAATCTGTCATTCACAAACTGAATTAAGCAATTGCTATGTTTTTTAAATGCTTGGAAGAAATCAGATATGGATTACAGTGATTAAGATTATATCATTTGCACATGATTAAGATAGCTAAAGTAGTCATTAACCAGATACAAATTGATATACACAACATGAAACAAAATATTGATATAATGAGAAGCTAAAGCTGTAACAAAACACCAAATTATGCCTCAGTCTGTATTAAAACTCCATATCCTTGTTCTCCCACGAATGAGGATGTGGATTATTACAAAAATGATAGGTATTTATAAGTCTCTCCACAGGGTAAAACCTCCCTGTGGAGAATATCAAACTGTTTTACATAATCTGGGAAGATATTCCCAAAATCAACTAAACTAGGAAACTAAAATGCAAGTGAAATATTTCAAATATCCCCTAACTGCTCATAAAATCCATTGCAATTTCGAATTCATCTGCAATAGACCAAAAATATCAAGTTAGAAAGATATTTCATTAACAAAACAATAAAAATCTAATCTTACAGAGTTAGCTACATAATCATCTGATTCTGCAGCTAGTCTAAAATAGCATACAGGACCAGATAGAAATCAAATGAAATCTTTTTTAAAAGAATCAAATCCAATCTTCTTTTAATAAACATTAAAAATGAATCACTAATGACTCACATGATTTTATCATTCAAATTAAACAAAATAAAAAAGTGATTCAATCGAAATAGGGGAGGAGTACTCTGTTTCATGGTTACCATAATCAAGTCAAACAGTAACAAGACTGTCCCATAGCCAATTAAAATCAAATAAGATTAAAATCCAATAACCAAATAGAGAGACAAGTATGCTCTGTTTCGATTGCCATCATAGTCAGGTCAACAGAATCGAAACCAAACAGTTTTACAAAACATTTCACATCCAATTCGAAAGTAGTGCAATCAAGCAAATCATATGCAACGTTGTGTTTTTCCAAAACAGGAGATACGATTAGATCAAAATAGGATTATTCTAACTGTTATGGCTCAAACGGTTTGCACCACAAGTGGATTAATTCATACAAAATCATAACCAGACTGATTCGAATTTGACCACAATCACTATAGAATTGACATAGGTGATAATTGGTAAAATGTGCAAATAAACTCTGTTGGATTCAAACGAAATGGTTAATTCCAAACAAGTCGCGACAGGGTTTAATATAGAAACAAATCATGAATCAATATCGTTTCACAAATCCACTTGCAACAGAATATCTATCGTAAATAGGGATTTAACTGATAGCAGGGTCGATCAAACCAACGCGAATCAACCAGTTGGGTTTATCACATAACTGTTACGAATGGTTATGGATGTATCTTAACAGGATCATATTGAGAATAATCCGATTTGTATTCCTGTAACAATTAACCATATCACAATTTTTGCCAACCATAATGTATACATTGTAACCAATTCGAATCGAAACTTGATTGTGTTCAAAATTGAAATGTGAAACAGCTTGTGTCTATAATAGATACAACGAATTCAATTAGCAACAGAACATCCAAATTAATCTAAATGAAACCAATCAAGTCCATACTAAGATCCAATCAAATCGATGAAAGAATCCAATCGAAACTAAACAGGGAAAACAAATTTCATTAATCAAAACATAACTATGTACATAATGCATATAATGTGACAGAGCAAATTCACGTTGTAAACATAGCTATTCGAAAGAATTTGAATTCATTGTATAAACAAGTGATAGAACATACCAGTGAGGCTGCTCAAATTATGCCAATTTTGAATTCACGACCGTTGTAGCTGACTCCACATTTTTAAACAAAATAGAGCCCGTCGTTCTCTGTTTCTTATCAGTGGCTTGCAATTTGTCCTTTTGATTGGTAAGTCGTGCAACTTGGTCCTCCAAAGAATGAATTATGGACTGTAGCATTGGCACATCAAGATAATACCTCTCTAACCACGAGCTACATTGATCACAGGATGGCACTGTAGGTTAAGGTAGAGGAGGAGAGGGTTTTGACGAATCACCGGGGGTTTTACAAGGCAGCTTAATGCCTGGGTAATTAGGGTCATTTTGCAAGCAAGGTGGTAGGTTTGTCACAAATTCGTATGAGGGTTTGGCACACAGACCTTTCGAATAGGGGTATTCACTAGCCAAAACACGCTCCACTTCTGAGTCGGAGTCTTCACTCACCATGATAGGGTCAGGGTTGACAGGAGGTTTTGGCTTGTTCCTTGCCATTAGACGAGCATTATTTTTTCCTTTGGTGTTTGAAGTAGGTTTGGATTTAGGCCTTTTAGCCACAGGCTTAACAATTTCGACATCCTTAGTCAAAGAGTGGGGTAGGTCGATAGGTGTGTCGGGTAAGGGTTTAGGTAACATAATACTGTAGGGTACCGGGGGTACAGACTTGCCTTCGCTCACCACAGGTTTGTCAACCTGTGGAGGGTTTGAATCTTCAAAAGCATTGAGAATTAGAAAATTGTTCCAACAGTCTCCGTGTAACCTCAAATGACAGACGACAACAATTTTAACCAGCCCATAGTGAAAAAGGCTGCTATCAGCGTGGTTCCTTTTGTATCTCTTAGACATTTTAAACAGGCTTCTATGCAAGTAATAAGGCATATTAATCTCATAGCCCATGAAAACCATAAGAAAATGAAGGTGGTGTAATAAAACAAAACCATACCGACCCTTGCAGGTGATAAACTGTTTGATTATCATCAGCAAGTCGTGCCAACGTTGCTTGAGCATATTCGCGGGCAAACCTTTGTCACAGGAGCTAACCTTACGCGACTGGAAGAGCAGTGTCCAAGGGACTTCTTCCACTTTGCAATTTTTGGACCATCGTTGTCCAGTGACAGGAAAACACGTAGCTAAACTGAGAAATTGCTCGTCAATTTCCATTTGAACATCCTCGACCTTGGCTCGACAGCCATCAAAGGTCAATGTGAATTGTCGAGCAATGCAGAGGTTAAAACCATCAAACTTTTGTATGAACGGGAGCCATCCAAATTCCTCAAGGTCACTGTGGGCACTGTCGGACATCAACAGAGCTTGGCTACCATTAGGTTCATCCCTTACGACTGGAGCCATGGTGTGAGCACATGGTAAGGGTTTGGGTTGAAAACAACAACACACAGGAGAAAAGTCGTTTGAGCTAACAACTAAGAACGATCAAAGGGGAAGCATTAATGTGCGCATGCGAGGGTGGTTGGATTATTCACTGCCATGCATAATAGCAATGGCAAAGTACATCCTCTGTTCAATCAATCATAACATAGTTTTAAAACCTTATCATTCGGCCAACCCAAGAATCAAACGGTGGATGATATACCAATGTGCCATCAAACCATGAATATTCAATGTGAAATCAAACCCAAATGTTAACCATGCGCTTGTTGAATAATGTGTAATCAAAGTTTAAAACATTGTGGCAATCGATAATTATAGAATTGACAAGCCAAGAGCCATAACAAGGATCACATCATATACATAAAAACAAAAATAAACCATGACCCCTATATAGTTCAATGACTAGGCAAGTCTCAAAAACATAAATTTTCATGCTCAATGCCTTACTAGTTTAATAAAATCCAGTTGCGCAATCAAAGTAAGAATAGGAAAATGGGCGTAGTTCGAAAATCCTTACAGCCACTTAATGATAAACCAAAGGTAAGTGCCACTCAAAATATCAATGCAAAGATCATGACAGTTCAAATAACGATGGAGGAGTTTTCACACTTACAGTCGTGAAAACTAAATGGAGACCAATTTGCAAATGTCGCAAGGGATGAAAATATCGTCTATTTACAAAATGCGACGGTAATTTGAAGTTCAGAAGTCATAGGTGTAGGCAGCTTATAGGGCAATGGAAAAATTGAATTGGCTGCCAACAAAACCCTAAGGCAAATCCAGAAATTGCAGAATCCCAAAAAGAATCAAAGAAATTATTGTTACAAATGAAAGAAACCTTGAATGACCATTGACATATCATCTTATCGGGGATATTCAAAGAAAAAGAATGCCTTGAAGCAAGAATAGGAGACTTCGACATTGACTGTGTTCTGGATGAGGAAATACATGTGAATATCATGATAGAGAGAACTTGGGAAGATATAGGGAAGACTACTATGATTCCTTCATTAGTAGGAATAGGATTATTCATAGGAAAACTGGTAAACCTATGTGGGAAGCTCGTTCATGTACTTATGCACGTTAATGGAACTTCGACGGAAGAATATTTTGAGATTATTAAATTTATTGAAGACAACGCCCCATTTACCATGTTACTAGGGAAACCTTAGATTGATAGAGATCAAGCCATATGAAAGGAAGAAGAAAAAGTTTTGGAGCAGAAGAAACACGAATTAAAAGATTTCATGACCAGAAGGATCGCACAATTGATTAAAGAATAGGAGAATAGATCGAAGCTATTTAACACTAGAGGCCTAAATGTCGAAGATGCAAGAACATTAGAGGAGCCACAAAAGAGTGAAGTACCTACCCTAGATAAAGAAGAAGTACTACCCCTGAATCCTAGGAGAGAATCTCAACAACGCGCAGTGACTATGTCAAATGAAGATAAGAATCAGAATTGAAAAAGACATAACAAGACAAAGCTCGCTGGAAAGAAGGCTAGGAAGTTAAGTAAGAAGAGGGATAAGATTGAAAAGTTACAGAAAGTTCTAGAGGGAACTTCGCAGGAGGGAAAATTTCCAAATTGGAACTTCGTCGGGATATCATAAAAGCGACAGATGGCATGGCCATGGTGAAGCAATATAGCCATTGGGGACATTGAATCCATTCGATCAATGCTACGAACAGGAAGAAAGGAAACTATGGTTCATTCTCAGACTATTATACCATGCCATAATAGACAGAACATGGTTAATGGAAGCTTCATAGCCATTGTAAGTGAACCATTGTCGAGTTACCCATTTATCCCATCGCACCATGCACTGAGAACACTTTTTCTAATTGATAATTTGAGCCCACAGACTAAGCCGAGTTTATAAAGTGATTGTTGCGCTCTTTCTCTCTATATCACTATTGTGCCTAAGTTATTCTTTGAACCCGCTATTGTTAACTCCGAGTGTGTATGTCATATGAATTGAGCGTCGTAGAGAAAGTTGTTGAAGAAGTTTTGATCGACTTGATGACTGAAAGAGTCATGTCGGAGAGAGGATTATCCATAGGTGTACAAGCATCATCCACAAGAGGACTTCCAGCCTCTCCGTCAACTGCTCGAGTTGGACCATCCCATCCATTAGATGAGAAGTGAACTAAGCATAGGGATGATCTCGCAAATTCTAAGTTGATTCTGAGCATATTACCTACCTATATAACACCTTTGAGCGGTGTTGTAAACCATGACAGCATACCTAGAGACTTTGAGGATGCCTTGATCACTGCGTACCTCCCGAAAGGGATACGTGCAATTCACATAAACCAAGAAAAGATAGCAGCACTGAAGTTTAGCAACTTCAACCTCAGAGACAGGAAGGTCTACAACAAGCTAACCTTGCATAAGTACCTGACCATAACAAAGGGAAATAATTTGAAGATCGTCCCTCAGTCATGGACCCATAAAATCGCGTAGTCCACCCTGCTGAACATTATGAAGATTATGCACTTCGGACAACACCAGGAGGTGAATGCATGTGTCAAATTGTTGTTGTCTTGTTACCATGGAGTTTATCTATCGTTAAACCATCGCATAACATTGGATCCAATGTTGATAAATCAAATGACATGGCTAAGTATGCAAGGCCCTGACCCATGGGATTTCTACCCAGGAAAAACAATGGATCGTGCTCTAGATCAAAGGATCAAAGACAACTACGGCAATGTCGAGAAGGGAATGCAAGGATACAAGGTAGCTTCTATCCAGAGCGATGCAGTGCACCTCGCTTGTCAATTGATCGCAGGAAAGTTAGTATGAAAGAACCAACCCAACCAAGTGACTAGTTTTGTAGTCGACCTCACATGGAAGTGCATGGAGGGCCTACAAATGAATTAGGCATAGTACCTAGTGAACCAATTAGAACTTGAATAGAGAGAATCCCAAGATCAAGGATACGAATTCCACTTCAATTGGCTATTGATCCTGATCGCTTTCATTGCCTGGGAGATGCCAGAAGGTGTGACCTTCCTGGACATCGATCCATTTGAACCATTGGCTATGAAGTTCAGTACATTGTGGTACTCAGGTGACATGAATAATCAATGGTAGTCAAATGTCTTGTTCCATACATACTACAACCAGTTGAAGCTATCCATACAGTCCAAACCTCGCATAACTCTGAAAACTTTACACGGGTTCATGCCTTTGATGAAGTTCAGTGCGGACTTCCATTTATTTATATCACAGCATGCGTTAACAGGCATAAGTAGTAACTTCAGTCCTACTACAATCTAATGGAGGAGGACTTGGAGGAGATCACCAAGGACTCGTCGGCGAACCTCCTCATTCCAGCAGACCCTGCGGAGATATCCGATATAGACAGTCCAGAAACTGCGTAGGATACACCTGGGCCGAGCAAGACAAAGAAGACCAAAGAGGTCCATGATTTAGACAGTGCATCCATGAAGACTGCTTCCATCTAACCTGAGAAAGGAGGTGATGATGGAGAGTTGAATGACATAGAGGTCGAGCAGCAGTAGGGTGACGAGGTTGATCCCCTAAAAAAGAGGAAAGGTTTTCCTCTGAAACCTTCCTCATGGAAGAAATCAAAGGCCACTATGATGAAGATGCAGACCGTCCTCACCTATGATGACTTTGAATTCCTCATAGTATCCCTAAATGATGCTTCATTGGATATATCATAGAAGCAAGAAGCAAAGCAAGAGGATTTGTATGATCGAATCATGACTGAACTCCGAGGAGTACAACAAGCCCTACAATCCAACCGCGTAGTCTTCACTATGTCAGGAGAGCCAGAAGTGGGAGATGAGCCAGCTCAACTCCACCGAATAGCCGATACAGTCGAAGCTCATCTTCGACGAGCATAAGAGGAAACAGGGCAAGCCACCTAGGCTTTGGTACAAGTATAGGGAGTACTTGTATGTAAGGTAGCTACAAAGGTAGTGGGGGGGCCCAGAGGGCCCATAGTGATAATAATGGAGGTCATTCAATGTAAGGTGAACTAGGTCCACTATATTATTAAATAAGGCCCACTATGGTAGTTAGATATAATAAATGGGTAGTTAGATATAATAAATATAAGAGGACTTCTTATAAGGTTCTACTTCTAGAAGATTCCTCCTCTAGAATATTCTTAGGTGATGGTAGCACTATATAAAGGGGTTCAAGAAATCTAATGGGACATGAAGATAAGTATTTTATTTGGAGTTGAAGCTCAAGAGGAGTATTCCCCCTCGAAGAGGCTGTAACATACCTCCGACCACCAATAGGTCGGGGAATGTCACTACTCAGACACTTAACTTAGTTCTAACAACTTATTGTAACACCCCAGTATTCAACTGAGCTATGTCACATAACGTTTTCTCTTCAAATACATGTATATACACACAGGCATACATACATATTGAACTGCATGTAATTAAAAATATACATACAACGCTCTAGCGAAAGCTTCACATATAAAGAATAAATAAACAATTGCATTCTGTAAATATACAATTTTCAGGCTGAATTAACAGTAAACACACACATGCAACGTACACAAGGGTATACCCTTAAACATATAGATAGTTATGATCACACATGCAATAAAACCCACAAAATAACACATAAATGGCAATGCAGCATGTAAATTCATTACATAACCGGTACTTATCTTGATAGGAATTCCACCAACTGCGTGCAGACCGTCCACGAACCTCCCTACCTTAAACTACACTATTTGTCACTCTCAACAGTGAGTCACCCCCGAGCTGGGACTAGAGTCCACCAGGGTAAGGGATTCCTAACCAGGATAAAGGTACACGGTCAACCGAAAGGACTCCCTCTCAGGTGTTCACTCAATCATAGCCTACAGCCTCTCCTTCCCCACATGCCTGCCCCACCCAAGGAAGTGTGCCCCTTCTCTACTCAGCAGTCCTTCGGCTTCCCCACTTCCCTTCCAGGGCTTCAGCAATAGGTCAGACCAGAAGTCTCAGAGCGTTGTAGCCATAGTTTATCACCTTTAGGAAATCGATGTAGGGGGCGAATAGATTTAACGTCAAATAATTACATAAATTGTAACAGTATTGATTTCAGAAAATTCACTTATTTCTTTTAATTGAGAAACATAGTAAAATTCAAATATTCCTTATTTTGAGCACATTCACATATAAATTTATCAACAAATAATAAAATTTTATAGAAAATAAAACAAATACACAATTTAAATTACCTGGGTCTGATGCTAATTCGCCTTGCTACCTTGTTGTTGCCTTCTTGTTGTCTGATGCACTGACCAACACTGCCCAAACCTACTATCCTCCCTACCAACTAGGACAACTACCTAGCTCCAGGATATCATATGGATATCCTGGCCCCCATGCCCAAAACCTCCAGCAAACCAGTGCCTATACTGATCCAATCCGACTCCAAAACTCAACTCCCCCCCCCTGCAAATCTAGGAGAGCCCCATAAAACAATCCCCAATCTCACGTAGATTGATCCCCTTCGTAAACCTCCTTCCCCTCCATATCCTTCCTTCACCGCCTCTTGCATTTACTTCCTTATCCACCCATTTATTACCTTATCCCCTCATAATTAA
>SNQJ01S0029292.1:11144-30284 GCA_010110895.2 Picea sitchensis | reverse complement strand
ACTGCCTTATGATAGGGACTGCCTTATGACAGCCCGAATGTACATGCTACTGTGAGCACTACAACCCGTGTGGACCTTCCATTTAGTGTAAACAAATTTAAAAACAAGAGTTAACCCTCCTAAACTTTGTCTATTTGCAGGATGTATGTTCACTGGAGGGAAAGAGAGAATGAGGATATTGATGTGTTGGTCAATGAGGACCCTGATGCTCTTGTTGCATTGTTGCAGTGTGGTTTGTTAAAGTTTTTCCATTTTCCTTTCATGCAAGAACAACCTAGGCTCCTGAACGCCTTAGTGGATTATTGGCATCCCGATGCAGATGCCTTTATGCTAGAGGGGAAGTCATTGGCTCCAATGACAGAGGATATATACTTCCTAACTAGCCTCTCAAGGAGAGGGAAACCAGTAAACTTTTGTACCTTTCCTTCCAGGCCTCATAAAATATCGGATTTGATTGGACTCCATTATGAAGTTGATACTAACAGAATGAGCTCGCAAGTGCCAATAAGAAAGACCTCTAACTTCTCACTAAAAGTGATAGTGTTTCTCATTGGGAAGATTACTAGGTCTGCGTCTTTGCATCAGGATTCCCTTGCGCACATGAATTGTGCAGTTCAGTGCTTAAATGCACAAATATTTGACTGGAGCACCACCTTACTAGATTGTATGAAGAGGCAATTAACAGAGTGCCAAATGCGGAATCAGAGGAACTTTAGGTTTGGGACGATTCTTTGTGCTTTCTTCTTTGAGAGAGTGCCTAGTTTCAGTCCTAGAGAGACTATACGAGGGCACGAGGCCTCTCTCCCCGCATTATGCAGATGGGCAACGTTGTTGTCGTGACAGGGGGGAGGGAGGACCATTGAGGCCTTCAATGAAAAGTTCTTTGCTTGGTGGCCGTGACAGATTCCAGTCATAGAGGACTAACCCTATGTTGGGATTGACATCTCTAGAGATCCTGATATACTGGTACCTCTCGAAGAGCAGCTAGGAGAGATGGGTAAGTTTGCTTCAATTTTTTTTTTTTTTAAATATATGTAATGTTTATGTTGTTCTTTATATATATCATTTTTTTTATACACCAAAGTATCCAACAGATCTGTGTCTGTTATGTGTAGATGTGGGACCAGTGCGACCAGCGGACTATGCGAGGAACAGGTGACGTCCTCGACCAAAGGCCTCCCCAGCCGCAGCCGATGGACTAGCAACAGCAAGAGTACCTCCAGTCGGTGAGGCTAAGAGAGTTTTGAGATGAGTAGAGAGAAGCTTTACCTCTCTTACTCGCATAGTCCCCATGGCAGAGATCAAGGATCTTTCACCGTATATGCAGCCTCATGTAGTGGGGGCACCACGGACGTGGGTCTGACTTTTTCGGCGTTTGGAAAACGTCATTGACCATTACAACAGGGCCAACAGGCCCCGTCCTTAGTTAGGCTAGACTTTTCATGTGCTGAGGGCACTACTTGTATATTTTTTAGGGCATAAGCCCCATGACTTGTTACTGGACGTATTTTTGAGGCGCTTGTGCCCACGCATGTACTCTGATATTTTTGATATTATATATGTATTTTAATGTATTTTTATGTCTTATGGATTACTTTTTCTTTAAAAATGTATTTACATGTGCATGTGTGTGTCTTTCTTATATGTGTGTGAGATGCCAATCTAAAATTTGATTAGCTAGAGTATCTGTGACTTGATTTAATCTCCTAGGAACATGAAAATATGTAATATAATCAAAGCTTTGTTCTAAGAGACGTACCCTAAGGAACCGTCAGTGTAAAGTAGGATCATGAACATGGTAGACTCTATTTAACTGAGACACAACTAGTTGAGTGTCTAAATAGACCCGGAGGTGAGAGATACCAAGTGACAAAGCGTCACGAAGAAAATTAATAATTACGCTGTATTTGAAAACATTGTTTGTGGTGTCGCCTAAACATATACCTCCGGAAGATAGCAACTAGCCCTGAGGTGTAAAAATTACCCAAGCTGCGGAGGCAAGCCTATGAGTGTGCCAGTTGGCACCATCTGTGAATCCAATGAAGACCTCTAATTCACTTGACATCTGCCACAGTGAAAAAAGATAACATAAAAAAATGACACATCCATAAAACCAAAAGAAACCAAGAAGTAATAGTACAAAGTCTATACATATGTTACAAATATTTACCCAAGGTGACCTACCTATGAGTAATACTTCTTTAGGTAGAGCCCATTTCTAGGCTCTGCCAAACCATTTCCCTCAAAATCTACCAGACGATAAGTGCTCTTTTTTAGAACCTCTTTTACGATGAAAGGTATGAACCACATGGGTTTGAACTCAAACTTGCTTGCCCCCATGGGGCCTTTATCTTGGTCATAGACTAGGACAAGGTCGCCTTCCAAGAAAATTCGAGGACAAACGGACCGATCATACTGACACTTGACTTTTTGTTTGTGAGCTTCATTAGCTAAGGCTGCATCACAACGTTTTTCATTGATTTGCTTGAGATTTAATAAACACTCTTCAAGCGATGAAGTGTTTGGCAATAATTGTACTGCCAATTTTAAAGATGGGATCTGGCATTCTATGGGCAAGACTGCTTCCAACCCATAAATGAGTTGAAAAGGTGAGAAACCGGTTGCATTCTTAATAGACGTTCGGTAGGCCCATAATGTTGAGTATAACATCAAATGCCAATTTGACTTGGCCGAATTGATCGTTCGTTGTAGGATGGTCTTAAGAGATTTATTGACAGCTTCCACCTAACCATTCACTTGAGGGTAGTAAGGTGACGAATGTTATTGCCTCAACCAAAGTTTTGATGTTAACTCAGTCATCATTATGTTCTAAAAGTGACTGCCATGGTCAGTGGCAATCTCTCTCGGGACGTTGAACCGTGTTATAATATGGTTAAACAAAAAGAGGGTGGAAATCTCACCATAATCTTTAAATGTTGACATAGCTTTGACCCACTTGGTGAAGTAGTCTACTGCTACGATGATATAACAGTTACCCCTTGTTGAAGGAGGGTTGTAGGTAGTGTAATCAATCCCCCACTTGGTGAAGGGGCCAACGGTGATGACGGGAAACATGGGAGACGGATGTGCCCTCATATTCCATGAGAAGATTTTACACAGGTGGCACTTATTGACTGATGCGATACAATCTTTGATTAGTGTCGGCCAGAAGTAAATGGCTCGTAAAATATTTTGGTCTGTTTCCAAACTAGACAAATGACCGCCACATTCTCCAATATGGAAATTGTTAAGCATGATTTTCGCTTCTTCATGAGTGAGGCACTGGCGAAGGATGCAATCTACACCTTGACAATACAGAGTATCTTCGAGTATGAGATAGTTCTTAGCCTGATGACGTATATGACAATGCTCATCATGAGAAGAAGAGGAGGGGCACTTCAAAGTCTGGAGATAGACAATTATATCTCCATACCAGGGGTCCGAAGATGATATCAAAAACTTGTCTCCTTGAGTAGGTGACTCTTCGGGCATAACACCACCTGACTCGACCGGAATTTCTGAGATGAGTTCCACAAAGACCAGTGACTTTTTGGATTTTTCCGAAATGAAATCTAAGTCAAATTCCTGGAGGACAACTATCCATCTACTGATCTTTCTGTCGATTACCCGTTGTGTCAACAGGTATTGAAACGGATTCACAACGGTAATAATGGTGGTCTTGCGAAACAAAATATAATGACAGAACCATTGGACAGCATGGACTACTGCCAACTCAATTTTTTCGATATGAGAATAATTCAGTTCTAGTCTAACTAGGCCTCGGCTCAAGTAATAAATCACATATTCTGAGAGCAAATCATCCTCCTGAACTAAGACCATGCCGATGGTTGACTCTGCTGCAGCCAAGTATAATAAGAAATCTTTGTTATAATTGGGTGGCTGAAGCAGAGGGGCAGTTGTGAGGGCACGTTTCAACACTTTGAAGGAGTGTTGAGTGGCATCATCCCAATGAAAATGAACATCCTTCTTCAGTAAACGCATAAATCCCTTTGTGATCTCGGCATAGTTTTTGATGCAACGCCGCAAAAAGTTCACTTTTCCCTGTAAACTCTGAAGTTCAAGGATTGTACATGGGGGACGCAACTGAACTATTGCCTCAACCTTGAGAGGATCGACCATGATCCCTATTGTTGAAACTATGAAACATAGCAGACGGCCCGATGTCACGCAAAAATTGAATTTGTTGGGATTCAAGCGAACCCGAAAGTAGCGACATCGCTCAAAGATAAGTCAGAGGTTCCTGGGATGATCAGTTCTCTTACGAGATCATGATGCTAAATCATCTCAGTAGGCCTCGATGATATGTTTGAGATCATGGAAAAAAAAAGACATGGCCCGTTGAAAGGTAGCTCACGCGTTTTTCAGACCAAAAGGCATCTTACAATACATGAATGTACCCCATGGACAAATGAATGTTGTTTTGTGTTGGTCTTCAGGTTTGATTTGTATCTGATTATATCCCGAAAAACCATCCATGAAATAAAAGGCCTTGCAACCTGCGCATTCATTGACTATCTGGTCAATAAATGGTGTGGGGAAATTACCTTTTGGATAGGCTTTGTTCAAATCATGGAAGTCTGTACATATACGAATCGTACCCTGTTTTTTGTTAACCGACATGGGGTTTGACACCCATTGGGTCAAATGGACGGGGTAGATAAAACCTTCCTTGAGAAGTTTCTCTACTTCAACCTTAATAGTTGCTTCTTTCTTAGGATTAGCCAGACGAAGCTTCTGCTGAACCGGCTTAGCATCGAGATAAGTCGTAATTTCATGTTCAACAATTTTTGGATCGATGCCTGGAATTTCCTCGTAATACCAAGAAAAAATGGCACGGAATTCCTTAAATAAATCCATGTAGATTTGAATCTCTTTGAGGGAGCAATCATCTCCGACAAAAACATTCACCATGACGCCAGGGGTTATGGAGATGTTTATAGGTATAGTTTCAGCGATGGTTTACATATTACCCTCGGCATAAATAGAATGTGTATCCAAAGGATTGATAGGACAAGACCTATCTCCAGTAATAGTCAAGGTGAATTCCCCTGCTTCAATTATGCTTAACTCTGGGAGGAAGTAATATCTGTGATGGAGATCATCCTAGGGTTTGTCTGGACTAGTCATTGCTTCAATGATTGCTTCGTCTGAGGGAAAGACTAAGTCTAAATAATCTGTATCAGTGAGGGAACCTTGAGCCCAAATAGGCTATATAATCGGATCTAACTCTTGTGCGTGAGTCGGATCGGGGTCAGCGGAAGCTTGCTAGGCTAAAGAGTACACCACTTCTTCCGTGGACAAGGGCATGGACATACCATGGTTCTCCGCCCCTTCCATCGTGGCTAATTGGGAAGGAAGAATCCATGGATCGTTGAAGTAAGTCGTGCGAAATGACAAAACTTGGAAAATCTCAACCTTATGGTGGTCAGATATGAACTTAACATCGCCTTGAGGAGGTGGATAATCGAAAGTATCCATCAAAGGTGGGCACAAACCAACCCCTATGTTGACGACATCAAGTTGAGGGTTATCAATCATTGGGAATGTAGATGCCCCCAATGAAGGGTCAGGATGGGAGAAAGACAACTGATCAACAGTTACGATCCGACCCTCATGTGGAAATAACAAGACCCGAAAAACTCTAGCGACTACTACTTGCATAGCATAGGTCCAACTCCTCCCTAACAAGAGATTGTAGTTGAGAGATGCATCGACCACTTCAACCTCGACACACATGGTTTTCCCTCCTAACTACATGGGAAAAAAGGGGATTATTCCATGTGGTCAGAATGAATGACTGTCGAAAGAGGTAAGAAGAGCAGGTGATGGAGACAAAACGGGATGGCCAATGGCCTTCCAACACACCAAATACATTACGCATGTTGAGGCACCCTCATCAACCACCATGCGAAAAATGTTCCGAGTAAAATGTTTCGTGGTGTAAGCCATGACTATCTGGAATACTACGTGGTAAGGGAGACAAGGTTTCAAGTCAGTTGTATCAAGCATGATCGTACCCAGATTACAAGTCTCAGTGGATCCTAAATCGACTAACATAGCTTTTATCTAGGAAGGGAAGTTTTGGAGGACTTCCAAAGCAGACATCACACAAGGGGTTTGAGACAAATCCTCCACCATAGAGTAGTTTTAGGCGGCCCTTGTATTTGGGTTGTGAGAAGATTTCTTAAACACACCTTTTGGGGTGCGTGTCATGGTTTCACCCAATGTCTTCTTGATCTAGAGAGGAAGATATCGAGTTTCATCTTCTTTACCATTCTCAGAGGTGCTTGGCTTGTTGTAATCATGTGCTCTAGTCAATATATAGGCATCACCTTTCATCATATACACATTCACGGATGCAAGATTGTTTGAATATGGAGGGAGTTCTTGGCTTCCCCATTCCGCGCTTGTAGAGGCTTGAGTTAGATTTTGGGCATGTTGAAATGGGTTTGTTAACACAGCAGGATGTTGCTATGATAATAACTTTTGGGCCTCTACAAGACGAGCGCACTGGTGAGTCGGGCGGTCTTCCGCGCATAGATTACACGGATACTTTGACTTCCTTTTTTCGGTGTTTCCCCCACTAGCATTATTAGTGGGTTTATTATCCCCCTTACCCTTCTTACATTGTCTTCTTTCCATCAGGCTATTGGGTGGCCTTCAAATTTGTCAATTGCACACTGTGTACATATGACGTTTGGGTAGGGGAAGCAACCGAAACAGTAGTCTAGTTGGCCACTGTATGCTGGATAGAAAATTTCTGCAATTGTTTCATCAGTTTCTCAACGGGCTTTGTTTGTGATGAATCAAAAATATCGTCGGCATGTGGTCCAGCTCTCTGTCTAGTTTTATCAAGTATTGATCGTGGCACATCTAGTAATATCTCGTATGGTAGACCAGACTGAGAATAGATTAGCTCAAGTTGTTCAGTTCTCATGATTGCATCTTCTTCGGAAAACACTCCCGACGTTGCGACATCTTTGAATAACTGTGGGACCAAAGACTTAAGGAACCACTCTAGTAGGAATGCTGGTGGGACTGGCACCTTAATCAAACTATTTCAGCATCTCCATTCTCGGATGTGATCAGAGATATGGTTTTCTTTTGTCTGTTCTAAATTGGCTAGCAATTATGTGCCAGCGTCGTATCTCACAGGTAATTGGAAATGGTTTAGGAAATCCATTGCCAATTCACCGAAGGAAGAGTATCTTGAGTGGTCAAGCTTGATATACCATTTCGCATCACTCCCAATGAGAGTACGTTGAAACAATCACAATTGTACAGAGTCATCTTTCAATGAATTAGACGAGAAACAAAGGTGAAAAGTAGTCACGTGATCTCCTGGATCTTCGTTAGGCTTGGCTTCGAACTTTGGTATGTCCGAAGGAAACTTCATTGGCATAGGGGGCCAATGTGGATCATGAAAGGTAGGGTCATTCAACAACCATGTTAAGTCTGGCAAATGCAAGGTTGCCAAGAAAGGTAGTTTGGGTTCTTGGTGATAACCATGGAAAAAGGGGCCTGGATTTTGACTGGCACCAGGTTGCCAAGAAAAGTTGGGTTGTTGGCCCGGGTTCTGGTAAAAACCATGGCCATGACCAGCGTACGGATTCTACATTTGAGGAGACATCATCGGTTGATTCTTGAAATAGGACGTAGATGGTTGGGAGTGCATTACATTCGAAGGACATTGGAAAGGGTTGCCCCATGCCGATCCCATGGGCATAGGTGTTGTACCTTTCCCGGGGTTCCATTGGTTGTGAAAATAGGTTCCCCCTATCAGCATTCATGATGAGGGAACTAATCCCTACCAAGAATTCCAAGGTCCCAATGCAGAAGAAGTTCCTAGGTTTGCCCCGTGTGCAGGAATAGTAACCTGCATAGGATTAGGTTGTCTGTAACTGGGGTTGCCCCCAGTCGGGAAAGAAGAAGATGAGAAAGTGTTTTTACCAAATGCACCGAACAAAGAGAACGGTGTCGAACCTACTGGCATATTACGAGAAGGTGGTCCTTGACTCCCTGCTCCAAATGAACTATGGTGTGCATTCGGCCCAGCGGATTGCTGGTGGGCACTACCGAACGAAGGGGATGAAGAAGGTATATGACCTCCTCCGTAAGGGAAAGCATTAAAAGGAGTTGAATTTTCCCCCATGGGTCCTTGCAGAGGAGTGTTAGATCTTCCTTCCCCTAGACCTAAAGTTTGTAAAGTGGAGTAGGAAAGTACAGGACTTGTACCTGAGTTAGGCATCCTATATGAGAACGGAGGGCCTATCGCACTCTATGTGAAAGGAGTAGTGGTCGTTGCCAGAGATGGGATCAGAACACTGCTCAAGTTAGAGGCAGTCGAGACCATGGTGGCTCAGACTGGTGACAATGGGTTAAGAGGTGGAACACCCCCTATGGAAATAGTCGTAGTGGGAATAGGAGAATTCCCAGAAGAAGTGGCAACATTTGTTTCCATTGCTGTGTGTGACACTGTCTAGTGCTCGTAAGGATAAATTTGTATGATGATGGGAACCAAAAGATCAATGGTTGGAGTTTAAGATGGACCAAGATCTTCCACTCCAAGGTATGAAATGGTTGGTTCCTCCAGATGTTGGTCGGGCATAGTTTCCTGTGACCCGGTCGCTTCAAAATACCCTTGTTGGTCTAGATTTCACCTTAGCGGTGGCAGGGGTGGCTCCAGTGTAACTGGTGATAGGCCAAGAATCCTTCATGCCCAATGGAGCTCGTGATCCTCCACTATGTAAGAAGATCAAAGACACACTAGGTCTTTCTATTCATTTAAAAACAGCACACACTAAAAAAAGTCCCTACGAGATAAAACAAGAAATGACTAAACTATTTGGAAGAACAGTTACAACAACCAACACTAGAGCAACTTACCGGTGAAAGTGAAACTCGAATAAGGAAGCACCCTCCAGGTATACTCTGCAAAGTGTGGCCTGATGTCTTTCCTAGGTACCGTGGTCTACCCCCACAGTCACCTGTGTAAGTCCCTAAAATAATGGTAACTAGGTTTCCAGCACGTGAACAATCACCAGGCAGGTATAGTCAACAATCGGGTGGAACGCAATGAGCAGGGTATCAAGCCCAAAAATTTTCAATGGTATCAAAAGAAAGTGGTCTTGAAGACAAGTGAGGACCTCGAATGGATTCGATACCCATGAAGCTCTGTGGCAAATGAAATCGACAGAATCCCAAAACAAACCCTCTATATGCGTTCCCCACTACACTTGGTCCAGCTTTGGAGGGGTTATCTCTGCTACCTTTCCACACGTGACCTTGTGTTTATCCCCTGTGTTAGAGGGGGGTCCTGGATAACTTCCACGATGCTGTGCTTTTAACACTCCCTAGCACAGACTCCTATGTATGTTTTGCATCCTTGAAGAGTTTCCTCTCCAACCTAAATCAAGGCTCTAGCCTAGACTAGTTGATGGACCCTACAAACATAAAGTCAAGTTGATTTTAATTAATCATTAATTTTTATGGCTTGTCTTAAGTCAAAGGTTATGGAAGTGAAACTAGTGATGTTTTAAAAGATGAAAGAAAAGATAAACAGAAAGCTGGAAACAAAATAACTTCTTCTTGACAAAAAATTTAATCAACTTTTCAAACTAATTTTTTTTTCTAAGATCTTTGAATAGAAAACTCAAAATAGGATTTCACTCGAATACGAGCTACTTATTGTCCTAAGTAAACATCCAATAACTTATGAAAGAAAAAAATTTCCTGGTTATTTATGCAAACCAACAACTACTTAACCAAACCAAAAAAAAAAAAGTTTTTTTTTTATTTAATGCTCGCAAAGAAAAAAGGAAAAATGACGACAAGTAAAGACCAAGAAAACATCTGGCCTAAGTGCAGATCGCAAAGAGTTATTGACAATAACACACAAACTGATTAAATTTGACTCTCACACTTGTTTAAAAACCCTATGAAAGAAAAATCTTGAGGACAAATTTTTAATGAAAAAGAAAGTTATTGTTATAATCAAACCTAAGTTGTTGACTGCTATGACAAAGACCAAGATTAAATCAAGGAAATCCCTCAGAGGTATAACTCTTGATAAGGAAGAGGATGATTGCCTCTCCTTAAACAAAAAATTTCTCAATAGACACGTTGTTGACATTTCAACAGCCAGCGTGTGCACGCGAGTTGTGTAAGGTCAGAGCGTGTGTACACGCATGCAGGCCTTGTACAGGTTGCATGTACCTCTGCAATTATTCAAAAATGAAAAAAAAACAAGCAATCAAACATTGGAAGAGACTATTGGTATTGAGGAATAGAGTCCCTTTAAGCCTCAGAAACTTACTTTGACAGAAAAGAAAAACAATTCAAGGAAGATTTCATAAAACAAAAACAATCTGAGGTGGTACCTAAGCTACAAACTACAAAAACAGAGACCAGAATGAGATCCAGAAAACCCCTGAGAAGGATAATTTCTGACAGGGGAGAGGATGACTGCCTATCTAAAAAAAATTATGAATTCAGACACGCGACTGACACTTCATCAGCTATCGTGTGCACGCGGGCTATGTGAAGGTAGGGTTCCTATAAACGCATGCAAGCCTTATGCAGGTTGTGTGTACCTCTGTGACTTCTGAAAAATAATAAGAAGATAAGCAAAGAAAGCAGGGAATACTGGTATGGAGGACTAGAATCCCTACTATCTCAGACTCTTGTAGAAACTCAGCAAAAGGGTGGTGAAACCAATTTAAAACTACCAAAAAAGTATCCCCAGCAAACCCGAGAGATCCCCAGTACGGTCACCAATTCTGTTGTGGGTGGGAAATCCCTCCTATGGACTAGAACTAAGGATTTAATCATGCATGCAAAAAATGACCATTTAAAGGCCTCTACTTTTTTCCTATTCTCCCAACACAAAACCCCACATTCATGCAATCCAAAGGTGCAAACAATATTAGGTCAATCTACCTTAAATCCTTCATTTGATGTCGATCCCTTCACTTTAACTCACTCCTTGAGTACAAGCCTCCTCCCAAAGCTGGCTTGCATTCACACATGAATAAATAGAGAGCTGCAAACATGCATTTCATATACTAATTGTTGGGTTAGATGTGACAATATCATAAAATAAATACACAATTTGAACACATGATGTGGTGGGAGGAAAAAAGTATTCCTTTTTGTATTAATCTTCACAAGAGTAAACTTTACAAGATGTGGTTAGAACTTCTCCTCGAATCTGGTCCTGGGATCCTCTTCAACTGTGCTCCAAATGCTTCTTTATATGCTTCTCTTCACACAATAGTTGCAAAAGGTTGAGGCTAGGGGAATACTAATTCGGGTAGAGTTTCTTTACTATGATTTTCCTCTTTTCTAATGGGACCCCTAACCCTTCTTTTATAAGCTAGAAGGAGCTAGGTATTTAGTCGAGTGACTGGCCATGCATGGTCTAAAGGTTTAGTTAACTTACCCAAAAACGGTGTGTTCCGTCAACAACTTTCCATTTTTTGTGCTTTTGTAGGTACACGCGGGCTGAAATGGGCCAGCTAGCATGTACACGCGGGCTGTAGTGGGTCAGCTAGAGTGTACACGTGGGCTGTAGTGGGTCAGCTAGTGTGTTCCCTTAAAAAAGGTGTTTTTAAGAAGAGATCCTCAATAGTGTCTTGGAAAAGAAGGAAAATGAGATGGCCAGATGCCAGGTAAGCATCTCTGATGCAAATTAGGGTTATAACAGATATGCCCCAAATAATGAATTTGTTTATGATAAAATGATCACTTGCTCAATTTGGCATACATCTGATGCTCTCTTAATACTTTCAACACCATCCTCAAATGATGTTCATTCTCTTCCTCTGACTTAGAGTATATAAGAATGTCATCCAAAAAGACAATGACAAACTTGTCTAAATATTCTCGGAAAACACCATTCATTAAGCACATGAAAACAGCTGGTGCATTTGACAACCCAAATGGCACCACTGTGAACTCAAAATGACCATACCTTGTCCTGAAGGCAGTCTTGTTGATATGTTCCTCCTTAATTTTTACCTGATGGTATCCCGATCTGAGATCTATCTTTGAAAATATCTTTGCATCCTTCAATTGATCAAAAAGATCATCGATCCTTGGCAGAGGATACTTGTTCTTTACAGTCACTTTATTCAACTGTCTGAAATCAATGCACAATCTTAATGTTCCATATTTCTTTTTCACAAACAAGACTGGGGCACCCCAAGGTGATACACATGGGCGTATATACCCCTTTTTCATAATTTCTTCACGCTGCATTTGCAACTCCTTCAATTCTGGTGTACTCATTCTATAAGGAGTCTTTTACATGGGAGTTGCTTCTGGTGTCAGATTTATAGAAAAATCAATGTCTCTCTTTGGGGGTAGTCCTGGTACTTCCTTGAATACATATTCAAACTCTTTCAGGACTGCATAGTCCTCCAAATTTGGAACCTTGTCTTTAGGTGTCTCCTCCATATGAGCTGCAAATATTTGACATCCTCTTCTATAACATTTCTTCAGCTACAATGATGAAATTTCTCTAATGGTTACAGCCCTGGGAATTCCCTGCACTTTCCTTTGGTTCCCTTCTTCATCCAAGCAAGTGAATACTTTGTTATGACAATCCAATAGAGCATGATGTGGGTCCAACCAATCCATCCCAATTAAACATTCATAGGAACCTAAAGGTAAGATTTTCAAATCTTCCTTGGTGTTCAGTCCATTCATGTCCATGAGACATGACTTAAACATCCCATTAACCCTTCTTTTGGTTCCTGTAGCCAGCTGTACCAACCAAGATTTTCCATGCTTGCTTCTTGGAAATTGTAAACTTTCTACCATCTTAGGATCTATATAACTATGACTAGCTCCTGAATCAATTAAAATAGCAATGGTTTGGTTGCTAATCATACAGTCCACTTCAATCATGTGTGACTGATATTTTGCTTGCTTGTTATCTAGGGCTGCATAGATCCTTGGCACATTTCTTCCCAATTCCTCCACTGTTCCAGCTTGTTGTACATTATAAACAGTCCTTCCTTTTTCACCTCTGTGAGGACAATCTCTGAATCTATGATCTCCTTTACAACCCCAACATTGAATAGGTGGTTGCCTTTGCCTTTGGCCTTCTGCCTCTATAGTTTTGGGCTCTTTAGGAGTTTGTGGTTCCTGTGGACTATTTATGAAGAATGGTGGTTTAAATCCTTTCTTCCTCTGATCCACCTTGAACTTCTTTTTGTCTTCCCAAGCTTTTTGGAAAGTTGGCCTTGCTTTTTGTTGATCATATAGATATTTATCTTGCCTTATGGTCTCTTCCAATGTATTGGGATCATCATATTATATTTTTTCACTGATGAATGTTGGCAATCCACTCAAATACCTTTGAATTTTAACTGTCTCACCCTTGATGAAAGAGATGTACTTCAACAGTTCTAGGAATCTTCTTTCATATTCATCTATGGTCATGCTTCTGAGCTTGAGTTCAAAGAACTCTTTCATTTTCTTGTCATAATATCTCTTAGTCAAGTATTTCTTCTCAAAATACTTCTTAAATTCCCTCCAAGTAACGCTCTTCTCTTTAATGTGTTGTGCCTACACAAGATGATCCCACCACATGGATGTCTTTCCTTTGAGTTGATAGATGGAAATTCTACCCTCTGCATGAGAAGAATAATTGTGTAATTGAAAATACTTTCTCATGCCCAACAACCATGTTTCCACATCTTCATCCTTCTTGTGCTCACCATAAAATGTAGGAGGTTTGATTTTGTTCATTTCCCCTAGTAGCTCATCCACCCCAGACCTCTTATGTTGTTTGATAGGGGATGGCCTTGTGCTACTTGATCTTTTATTGGAATGCTTTGGGGAGTGATGGTGGTGTCTGCTAACACTTCCTGATTTCTTTTTCTCATCCGAAGGTTTGTGACTTCCAGATTTGCTTGAGTCACTTTTTCCAATTTATTTTCTATTATGTTCAGAATTTGCAATAACTTCATGTTGAAGTCATCCTTATGCTCTTTGGCTCTCATAAGCCTTTGATTATCATCTTTATGGCTTTGGACATCCTTTTGAAAAAATTTAATGGTCTCTACCATATTCAGGTTTTCATCCCTTTCCTCTCCATGTCCATTGGAGTTTGTTCCTTCAATGTCCAAATGGACATTCATCCCTCTGCTCTCATCTTGTTGACTATAATTTCCCCATGTCTCTTCCATTCCTATGGATTCAGTATTGATCTGATCTGATCTAGTTGTTGTTAATTCTGCAAAATGTGCAGCCATTAAAACTTATTAGGTTAACTAAATCAACAATACAAGAGAAATATGAAATATTTCGGCTCAATAAATATATCGGAATTATCTTTTATGATTTCTTGGTGTTTCCACCATGACAATTATTAGACAAGACCCAAGTTTTGAGAACTTAGTAAGAAATACATCATCGCGAATAGATACATCGAGCGAAAGGTGGTTTTTTGAAACAACTTTTGCATAAGTTTCGATGTCACGTGCTTCAATATGTCAAATCCACCATTCGTGGGATGAGTGACGGCTAGTCAAATAACTTTGTCTCATTCTCTCAGTACATCACAGTCGTTTGAAGTTAGGTGAACACCGCCATGTAACGAACTCAAAAATTTTAATCATTTGAAATGGATTAGCCGAGCATGGCAACCCATTGTACTTATGCACAAGTCTGTCAGTGATTCATGATTGAGGCTCTATAATTACCAACTCTCAGGTATGGAACCACCATCTTATCCATTAGTGAGAAGTCCCCAAACTGGCTCGAACTTCTCATCTCTGCAAAAGTATTTCAGTGCCCACACAACTGAGGTATATGGACCCAGTTAAATCCAATGAGACTGGTTATTTGGGAAACATGCTAAATTTTCCTACGAATACGAAGGAAAAGGTAGTCACGCAGATATTGGCGACTAAATTTCACACGGTACTTGTTACTGATTCAAGATTGGAAATCAGGCTAAATCCAATCATGAGAGATCTGGTTATCAACAGACTAGCTGCTAAGAAGAAACGAAGCAAGCGACAAAAGAAAGAACCCATCGTTGAAGTGGCTGAAAGTGTTGGAGAGAATCAACCAGTCTGGTTAGATTCTTTAAAGGAGGAGCTAGCTAAGCTGAGCCCTCAAATAAAATTGAGTATATTTCAATGATTTTTGGACAGATGGTAGCAAAGGTAAGGAACTCTGAATATGATAGACATGTTCTTGTACGGTCTCTTTAAATAAGGAAACCGCTATTTTGAATCATCCCCTTTTGTAATTTCAAATTTTAAATGAATATATAAGTGCAGAAGCGGATTTTGTACTGCTTATGACAAGATTCTAACCGATGGTGATATGAATCTTGTTTCCTTTAATTTTATGTGTCTTCTCGTAACTTATATTTCACTTTCAACTGTCTGAATAAAACTCAGAATTCATCTCACTCGATTGACTCAATTTAAATAATACTTCAATGTAGTTGTGTATTCCTCTTTCTTTGAATACTATGTAAATTTTCTATTAAACTCAGGCTCGTCGTCTTAATTATCCTTTCAGACAATTTTTGCGTGCATAAAATTCAACCTGTGTACCTTTATTTATCGTGCAAAGAGACTTTATAAGGTAAATCATGCTTCTATGCACCTGTATCTGCTATACATTTCCTCTTCGTCGCGCCAATAACTTGTGCGCACTACTTATGCGTTGCGCGCCAATATCCACTGTGCATTGTTTCTGTATCGCACTCAAATATTCCATATGCATTTCTCTCTATGCATTGCACCATGCTAAAGTTCAATATGCATTACTGTGTACAATAATCAGTATGCCCCATCGAATACTCTGTCGCTACTGCGCACAACCACCTGTGCGCACCCTTACCTGCGTTGTTGCGATACAACTCATACTCATACTATGTGCACACCAACCAAAATTCATTGTGCCTTACCATACTGCGCACACCACGTGCACCCTTACAATGTGTATGCACTCCACGCAATGCTAAATTTAGCACGTGCATCCCTACATATTATTCTTCCGCACGGTGGCTCAATTTTTGATGAACGCAAATATATTCTATACCATATTGTAATCTCGTCTCCATTCGACTTGTTTGGCCCATTCAGGCTCAGTGTCGAAAACTGACACTCTGATACCATACTGTAACATACCCCCAGCCATCAACAGGCCAGGGAATGTCACTACTCAGACACTTAACTTAGTTCTGACAACATATTGTAACACCCCAGTATTCAACTGAGCTATCTCACATAACTTTTTCTCTTCAAATACATATATATACACAAAAGCATACATACGTATTGAATTGCATGCAATTAAACATATACATACAACGCTCTAGCGGACTCTTCACATAAAGCATAAACAAACAGTTGCATTCTATAAATATATGATTTTCAGGATGAATTAACAGTAAACACAGACATGCAGCGTACACAGGGGTATACCCTTAAACATATAGACAGTTATGATCACACATGCAATAAAACCCATAAAATAACACATAAATGACAATGCAGCATGTAAATTCATCACATAATCAGTACTTATCTTGGTAGGAATGCCACCAACTGCGTCCAGACCATCCACGAACCTCTCATCCTTAGACTAAACTATTAATCACTCTCAATAGTGATTCACCCCTGAGATGGGACTAAACTTCACCCGGGTAATGGATTCCTAACCAGGCTAAAGGTACACGGTCAACCAGAATAACTCCCAGAAGTCTCAAAGTGTTGTATCCGTAGTTTAGCACCTTCAGGAAATCGATCCCCAACAATTCTCTCACTCAGAGAATTGCTCACGGGCCTAACAACCCGCCTCTTCAATCCCGCTCCCAACCTGACAGGTACACCAACAGGAATGGTTATCGATCTGGTCTGGGTACGGTGGTAGGAATATACGAGGATATCTCAAGGACTAACAGAATGTATCACGGATATTGGTTCTCTGGTCGAAGGAAAAATGGTAAGATTCTTAGCAATTATTCCGCCCCTCTCTTCCCCCCCCCGCACAATGGTTGATCCCCCCAAAGAATATAAGTCTCGGCAATAAGTATGTATGTCTCCAAATTGACACTTGTCATGTTGGAAGCTACTCTGATACACTTTTCCCCTACTTTAGGACTTAGGATAAATTAATTATCCGTGCTTTATGTTTTTAAGAAATATTAATATAATATTTATTTTCAGCTTTAAGATCTCTAGATTAGCCTTGTTCTTAACTTTAGGCCCTCCCTATCCCTATATGGTGGAATTTAGTCCCCCTTCTCTTTTATCGTGGTCGGTCTGTGTGCAACAATGTATTTTATATTAATCATGAGACATATACAAAATAGTTGCATTGGCCTTTAACATCTAGGCGCTCTGGCCTAATTCCAAAACATAAGCATTATGGCTTATAATACTAGCTCACCAGCCTATAATTCATATCATATACACAAAGGTTCATTGACCTTAATATTACGCACACTTTAGCTATTGCGTGTGGTATCCACTGACCTCAAGGTTGCGCGCTCTTTAGTTACTGCGTGCGGTATCCAGAAATGTGCACACTACATCACTTTAATGTGCAGTATATGCGTGCACCATGCCATGAAAGGTGTATTACAAAAATGATGTATAAACAGCTCACTAGCTTAAATATACTTGGATTACATTTGCATTTGGATTTGGTCGAGGGATATTATAGAGGCAACTGAATAGGAGAGGATCCTTTCCATAATAGGATCCATTGTATGGTGTTGCCCTACCTCAAGGGTTTGATAATAATAGAGGAGATTTTGTATATTGTTCTTTTATATTGCTCTATGGATCTATTGTGTATTAAGTATTTTTGGTGATTATATTTTTATATCTATTCAGGTTCTTAACAAGTGGTATCAGAGCACTTTCCTTGGCAGACATTGTGGGAAAATATTTTTTTATTTTTGCAGATTTTTTTTCGGAGAAGAAAAAAGAGGGCCGTGAAATTCCATAAATTTTTGATATATTTATGTGAAAAATTTGCAGAAAAATATTGTATATCTGAGTTCCTCTCAGAAAAACACCCTAGTTGAAAAAAAAATCGTCTAAAACGGAGCACGACAAGTCAAGATATTGAAGTTTTAAAATTTGCAATTTTCAGGGTATTTTCCGTGGACAGCGGCGCGATTTGTTTTTATTTCTGTAGAATCAGGAGGCTAGATTTGCCCAAAAAAATTAGAGATCTGATTTCCTCTCACAATTTCACCCAATTTCAAAAAAAAATCAATCGAAATGGAGTCTGGGAAGTGAAGTTATGGGCATTTTAAATTCGACAGTTTTTTAGGGTTTTTCCAGAAAAAGCCGCGATTTTCTGTCGTAAGTTGTTGTTCTATTTTTGGGTTTTTTTGTGATGGTTGTGGGACCAAAGAGTTCATAGTGTGTTCAGTTGGCAATTTCCTCTCAAACCCTCAAATAAATTCTTCAAGCATTTAAATTTCAATTGTATGACACATTGGATGTTAGATTGCATGACCTTGTAGATGGCCTCAATGATAGTTTTCGTAGTATTCAAGATTCATTGGATAGCATGCAGGAGAGATTTATTATGGCAGACATCAAGGATGAATATAATCAAGAAATATATGATTGGTATGATTTTGAGGCCGATTGTGATGATTGGTATATGGATAGTTGTCATTTCTGGGATGACAACCTATTTCATATTTTATTTGATGACTCTACTCCACCTTCTGTAGAGAACATCAATGCCCCACATCAGGATCTAGTTACCAGTGTCCAACCTGCATATTATACAATGGTATTGTTCCTTCCAGATTCATCTTTGATGATCTCCCACTATGTGGATGAATCTTCTTGTTTGGATCCACATGATAGAAGTCAATCTTTGGAGCATCATTTTGAGTTGGTTATTGGGATCCAAAATCTTCCACGGGGAGTTCACATGAGCACTTGGACATGGGACCCGGGCTTACAATGGTGGTTGGAATACTTCACCATGGTGGCTACCATTTCTCAATGGGACCCTAGTTCTCTAGTCTACCTCAACACTATGGTCCACACTTATCCATGGGACCTTGGTATATGGTTGTACATCAAGCGTTGAGGACAACGCTTTCATAAGGGGGAT
>SNQJ01S0029291.1:21416-81630 GCA_010110895.2 Picea sitchensis | reverse complement strand
GAAAAATATGTTTTTTTATTATTTAAAAAAATATATTTATTGATTTCCTATGTTAGACATTGAATATAGCACATAAATTTTAAGTCAACGATAAACTAATAGAGAGTCAAAGGCAAACTCATTGCTATAGTCCCAAGCCTTTGATAGGGACTAATAAGATCTAAGCAACTTTACTACCCATTATACATGTTTATGTTTAAAATGATTGACCATTTCAAATTTTAATATCTTCTCATTTCCATATTATATATATTATTTAGATCTGTTATTCATTTTAAATTACTATTATTTAATATAAACAACTACTCACATAAAACTTTTTCGATGTCTACTAATTAATCTTTAACACGCAACCTTAATCACATCTCTTTGGTCCAACACATTTCTTTCCTGCCAAGCTGTAAAGTGGACTTCTTTGTTTTTCTTTTTGGATAAATATAAATGTTCTAAGATTTGGACGACCTTTTCAGATTATCTCACTAAAATTCGGTTATAGATAAATTGCTAAATTAACATTTTTTCCGAAAAATGCATTCAATATCCCCAAGAAATCTTTGTTACAACTGAAGTTTACAATATCTAACTCTTAAAATCTAAGATTCTAATAATTCGTAACGGAATTTGAGGAAAAAATGATGATGAATTATCAAAATCGAATCAGGTTGTCTGTTCTCTTTTCCCCACAGCTGTGGAATGCGCCCGACTTCTCTAATTTTTTATAATTTATGAGACAGACGCCATTAGTCAAAGATTTTATTGCCACGGGTTTTGTTTCAGAGCATTAATTGTGGAGTCAAAAATCTATTTAAGAAACCCTAAGGCTCGTATCTTAGGGTAGCATATCAGGCTTTTAATGGCAACAACGTACAATCCAAGGAACGTCTTTTTCTTAAAAGTCAATAAAATTTACTTCGAAGTAATGAAACCGTATGTACACATTTATGAACCGCCCGCACCTCGGCAATAAGACTTTCATTTGAATAGCCAATGGGATTTTACCAAAAACATATTTTAAATAATTGAAATAAATAAAAAAATTAATTGTTAAAGTGTAACATTAGAAAACCATATAAATTTTTGGTCAACAGGTAAATTAATGGGTAGTCAATGGTGAACTCATCACTATATACCAGCCTATCGGCAGGTATAATAAGAGTGGATTGTATTTCTCATTGATATGATACATCTATAAAAAAAAAATAAGGCTACTAGGTAGCATATATCTGTCGAATATAATAATGAAAGTATTGTCTAAGGAGATAGGGAGAGAAGGGGTAGGCATGAAATGACTAGATGACATAAATATTTATTACAATAACATTGGGGGAAGTGAAGGCGACAATAAGACTTCAAAGTTTTTGGCCAATAAGATATCAGATAAATGAGATTTAAAATTTAAATCTAATCATTATTTTTTAAAACTTTAGATAAAGGGGTGTATATTTTATGGTCAACCATGAACTAATAGAAAGTCAAACCTAACTCAACACTATATACCATGCCTATCGGCAGGTATAATAAATACATTATTTTGATCTTTAAATTTGTCTTTTAAGAGGTTTATTGGACTTTCGATGATTGTTCAAATTCACTTGTGTCTTTTCATATTAGGTATCAGGTGAATAATACAATAATATCATAACTCTTACATATTATGTTTCCAACTTTCTTTCCCCCGAATTTGAAGGGGTGTATGTGAGTCTAAGAAGAGAGATGAAATCTAGAAGTAGACAGTTTTTGATGGCTTAATGTTCTCTCTTAATCATGTGGTTTTGGGATGACCACAAACCAAATGGCTAGCGGAAGTTGATGTCTTCTACTAAATGGTGGCTGTGGTTTAAGGTAAACCACAAACCCTGGAACTTTGCTCTAAAGTTCAATGGTTCCTGGAACATTTGTTAATTTAGCTAGAAGTTGATGTTGATGTCTTATGTTAATAGGAAGTGCTCTTGAATGTTGGTTTAAAGATGACCATAAAATGTTCTCTAGCAGAAGTTGTAAGTCTTCTACTAAATGGAGGTTTAAGGAAAACCACAAACTGTTGTCTCGCAGAACATGTAAATTTTCTACTAAGTGGTGGTTTAAGGAAAACCACAAACTAATCTAGTGGTTTTGGATGACCACAAACCAAATCACGCTCTCTTGTTACTGCGTGATTGATAAGACTTTGAAACTTGAAGCCTGACTATCAATCGTTGATGTTATTCCCCATGTTTAGTACAAGGTGAGAAGATGCAAATCTCTTCACTGCAAGATGTGTTAATTCTCGAGAATGAACTTGTCGATGTCACCGATATATCTTCTTGATTGTTGATGACCATTGCCAAGAAGTGATCCACCCATAGTGGTTCTTTACTCTTGTAGATTTATTGTGTTTGGAACGTATGTTTGAAGGATGATTATGTTTTCCACAATGTTCACGAGGATGGAGATCAAAACACCGATCTTCCATGTGGCCAACTCGATAACAATGTTTGCATTTTGGAATCTTCTTTTGAATTGGAACAGGGGAATACGAACCTTCTTGTAGCAATCAAGCACTCTAGAAATGGATCGGTTTGGTATAATCTGGAATATAAAAGGTGACTTCATTTTCCTATATGATACCAGTTACGTGCTTATTGTTCCTTAATTATTCCCAAGGTCTGATGATTGGCTTGGAAAGATAAAGTTGATCTTGTTCATGCACAACTTCATCTACACTTGTATCTGAAGTTGGCTCACTAAGTTGCTCCTGCGTTGGTTGTTGATTTGGATCATTATCATCAAACTCAAAAAGAGAATTGTTGTGAACAAGGAATAGTTCAGAATGATGATTCTTTTGTTGTATTTCTTATTGTTGGAGTTGTGATTCAAGCTAGAGAAATTCGATTTTGTCTTGTGAATCTTGTAAACAAGTTAGAACATCAATGGGAGTTGTTATGTTAGTTGTGATTGTATTGTCCACATAAGCGAGTTGGAGTGTTCAATAACTCTAATAGTTCATCAATTCAGCCATGTCTTAGACCTAACAAGGTTTCTTGCAACTCCACCCTTTAACAATCAAACTCAAACATGCAAATAGAAAATGGAGGATGTTGACTTTGTTGAAAATGCACCCGTTTACAATGTAACTTAATTTCAAAAATTACAAGTAAACTTGCAAGTATACCTTGATTCTAGTGAATGTGTCATCGATGTGCTTTGAATTGATCTTTGGGAAGGTTTATTTATTTCTAAGGGTGGAGTTACTCATTCACTCTCATATTGTTAGAGTGCATCTTCAAACACCAACTTGCTCAAAGGGGTCTTACACATAATTGCTCAAATGTGTTTACACCACACATGGAGGACTTTGCAATGTCCATTTCCAAATGATCTCTCCAAGAGATTGACATAATAGCCTAAGTGATTTCCGTAGGCTATAGTCAGTGGAAAAAGGGGATTAATTAATTATTTAATGTCGTTGGAGTGGAATTTTTTTTTTTTTTTAAAGTGACATTGAGTAATTAATAAAAAGGGTGTTTTAAGTGAGTTGAGTTTTTAAAGTCACTTTACTTTATTAAAAGGGTTAAAGGGTCTGAAAAGGGTCAACGAGGAAATAAAAGGAGAATGAAGGTGTCCTCTCTCATTATGCATTGTTATTTTCTAAAAACGAATTGGAGAGAGCTCTTGTAGCTTTGGCTCTTGGAACAAAGAACCTTAGAGAAGAAGAAGATTGGGTTTGGTGGTGAAACTATCCACCCTAGTTCATCATAGAGGAGAGATCATATAGATCTTTCATTGTGGTTGAGTTTCTCATAGTGGCAGCTTAGTTTTCTCATTACTTGGCTAAGTTTGCTTGTATGAAGGTCGAGTTTGGCATTGGAGGGTTGGCTTTTGGTGTTGCATGGATTTCCCATGGGTGTATCGAGTTGTTACTGCAAAAATCGAATTTGTGAGGGTCGATCGTAGCTGTTGGAGGTTGATTTACAAGTGTAGAGGTCGAAATCTTCAATATGGGCACGATATTCATGCGCAACAGTAAAGGAGGGTGATATCTATGGTTGTAGGAGGTCGAATTCCATGAGAGGGGGACCATAAGTTGCAACCTGGGTGTATTGTTTATGTACAACATTGAAGGTGGGAACAAGTTCTCCTTTGGGGCTAATTTCTCTTGCTGGAAGAGATTGCATTCTCCCGGGGGAATAGATTTGTACCTTACTATCCTCCAAACACTTATTATCAGGTTAGAGTAATCATATTTCAGCATAGTTATGTTGAGTTTATTTACTGTGTAGAGATTTGGATACCATATTATCATTGTAACTCTGTTCTCAATTGCAATAAAGTTCTTGTTGGTGGAAATCTATTTATATCTCTAGAAAACTAATTGAGGAACCCACTCAACATACAATAAACAATAAATATGTAGCAATGAAACTATAACAACAATAATTAGAGGAATTTGGGCATGAACTTGAACTGTTTAACGAAAGTTATCAGCCAAGAAAGTGTATAAAAACATAACCTGGCAGTTCATAAATTCAACAGCAACAAACAAAGGTTATTTCAGTGAGTTGGGGTTATGATACCAAAGTGTTTGATAAAATAAATGTACCAGAAAAAAATCCTATAAAAGCACAACGGTCACAAGAAGGGTTTAGGCAGGGCATTTGGGGTTTGTTGTTAAGTGTTTGAAAAAAAGACATCAATCAGAAATATCCCCAAAATGTTACAGCAGTCAATATAAGAGGGTTGTAGAGGGGCATGGGTGCACAAGCAAAGTGTTGTCAGAAGCCTTAAGTCAATATTAACTAAATTCCAACAACAGAGACGCATATTATAACAACCATCCAATGTGGGGATATTACAATGGTATCAAAGCTTGTGATCCTCCCATTTTGTGAGGTTATACAAGCTTGTTTGTGGCAAACAATCAAAACAATGCAGGGAACAGTGGAGCATGTGTTTCAAAGGGGCAGTGAACAAGGAACCATAGACAACAAGAGCAAGATGAGGAGTTTATAGATTGTTTAAGGGAATATATGGCTCTTAGTGAGGCCTTTCACACAACCATGTCATTTAAGGATTTTTTCACCATCAAACATCCTGAGTGATATGAACCCCAAATATCAGTGGACAAGGAGGTGAAGGTGCCAAGGAAAAATGTACTAGTTTCTAAAGATTATGATACTTCTAAAAATGAGGAAAATGTTGACTCTTAATATGTTTCTTCTCCTGCAAATGAGCACATGGATGCTCATGAGGCCTTAGAACCTAAGACCAAAAAGCAGATTTGGGCAGATAAGGAAGAAGATAGTGTTGATACAATTTTATTCTAGCGGAGTGACATTGTGGTTTGGGATGAGGAGCCAATTGATGACACTGTGATTTGGGATGAAGAAGAACCAATTAATGGCAATGTGATCTAGGGTGAAGACAAAGCAAATGTTGTTGATGGTATGGGGGACACAACTTTCTTTGATGTTAACTTAGAGACCATATTTGATAGGCCTTGTGGAGAGAAGAGTTTGCTTGATGAAGCAGTGCTTGATCATGATGTTATCCCACATTTTGGAGATTGCATGGTATCATCTAGTGAGCTAATTGGTTTTGATGAGGGTAGTGTTCTTACAACGGACAACAAAACAAGAAATCAATGGCGGGACAGCCCATGGCACTATGATGAATATGAAGAAAGGCATTCAATAGTGCAGGACTTGAAGGACCAATTATTAGTCATAGAGGAGAAAATTGTACAAGTGTTGACAAGGGCATATGGTGCTCATAAGTTCATTAAAGGTCTTATGTGGAAAACCTAGATAGAGGAGAGACAAAAAGGAGTTGCAGGTGGAGCCATTATTGCTCAATTGTGCATAATCAAATAAGCACTAGAGTAAATGAAATCATATTACTTGCAGATTTTCATGGATAGGGACCTTGCTCTCAAGTTTGTTGGAGATAAGGAAAGGGAGGTTGAGGAGCTTTGTTATGATTTGAGTTTGGCATGCTCTTCATCACTTACAACAAAGACTCCATCATCTTTGGCAATCGTGACACATGAAGGCATGAGTGGCACCCATGATTCGAGGGAGGAGCCTTTTGTGACAATCATGCACGAAGATCATTCAAAGTTGCAGGTGCTTGAGGAGAGGTATGCCACAAAGGGTTTTGATTGTGCTCATGTTTTTCATTGTGGGGATCATGAACTATTTCTTTTGGAGATCCCATTAAAGGCTCAAGGATTAACTACGGAGGATATAGTTGACCACGTTCCTTGTGTACCAACACACAATGAAGTATATGCATCATTGGATTAGGTGGATAGGTATATGACAGACATGGGCATTCTCTGGGATATAGGTTCATGCGACACTAGTAGAGTGATGGATACAATAGCGTCTGCAGGATACAAGGTGGTACAGGATGATTCAACGATAGGCAACAGCATGCAGTGGTATCCATTGGCACACGGTAGTGTAAAATGGAGTTTTGGGGAGCTTCCTCTAGGCAGACCTCTCGACAGAGCCCTCAAGCCTACCATTGAGTTGAGGTTACTCGAGATCAGTGAGTGGATGGGTGAGCCTCAAGGAGAAATATATCCCTCGATGATTGATCTTCATCTGGGATATCATTAGATGAGGGCTAGGGAGCATGATACTCACAACTCTGCTTCCACAGTTCATTATGAGTTCTCGATCATGCCCTTGGGGTTGACCAATGCACTAGTCACTTTCCAGTCTTGTAGGCAGTGGCAGAGGCATCTATTGTTGTTATTTGATGCCCTCATGGCATACAACAGGGTAGGAGAGGATCACTTGAGCCAATTGGACGAGACAGGGAGCATTGTGGTCATGACAGAGTTCTTTCATTTGGACCATGTGATCGGTGCGTAGAGTGCACAGGAGGAGATCCAGACTTTGTTGGATCGGTTCACATATATTTCAGTAGCCATTGGGAGTGGTGGACTTCCAATTTGGTGGCATGATCCTAACATTCATTGGAGTGATAGATTGCTTCAGACAATGAGGATGATCGACATGGTCGTGTCAGTGATTGGTTTGTGTTGTCGTGGGAATGTTGTCAGAGGAGTTGTTGAGCTTTGTTCTACATGGTGAAGTAGATTTTCCCTCACAATACCTAGGATCGAGTCTATCTGCGAGTTGACAGACTTTGACTTCACTGAGATTCCTTGGCGAGACATGATCCAGGATAGTGAATTCAATCCTTTTGGGGATTTTAACTTGGGGTTCAAGGAGAGGAGAGCACAGTTTGAATGTGGTGATCAGAGCAGTGCACCATCAACATCATGGTTCCTCACAAAGATTAGCTTGGGACCCTGGGATTATAGTGTTTGACAACTCGACAACCGATACAGATGAGATGGCTAGTCTTCGCTTTTTGGAGTTTACTTCTGGGTGCATAGGATTGGTTGCTTGGAGGAGCGATCTTCTGAGGAGTTGGTCGAGTTTCTACAACTTAGTATTGTTTGTCTTATCAGGGGCAATCATGTGGGTTCTTGTGTTAGAACCTTGCAGATCAACACTATGAGTAGAGGGTGCTTCACATCTTACATGATGGTTTGGGACCCTGGTGACTTTACCACTTATAGGAAGATCCGAGAGAGGTTCACATGGAGCGACTTTGCAGACGTTGTGTTGAGACATATGGGGGAGTGTACGACTTGTCAACAGAGCAGATTGAGGCACACTCATCCAATAGGATTGATGCAGTCCTTTCCCATTTCAGGGCCAAGGTGGGAGGGCATGTTGTTAGATTGCATCACAGGTTTATCGAGGGTGTAGAGTGCAGATTGTACGTGTGCAAAGATTGACCTGTTATCATATTTCACGCACTTCCGGTGATTTGTTTGTAGTATGGGGCAGCATGGGCCACATCTCTTGGGGAGATGTTTAGAGTTCATGAGAAACCCAAAGTAATTGTTAGTGATCGGGATAGCAAGTTTCTTAGCACATGTTGGCGGGAGTTGTTCAGATTTGCAGGCACAGGTTTGACTTTCGGTACTAGTTTCTACCCTCATACAAATGGTCAAGTAGAGATGGTGAACCAACGGGTTGAGAGAAATCTGCATGACTTTGTGAGGTCATGGATAAAGTGATTACATTTAGGTGAGCATTGTTGTGAAACCCCTCGTGATAGTTTACAGACCACCCAGATTCAGCAGAGGATGTATGAAGACAGCCACAGTGTGGAGCACAGCTTCAAGATTGGGGACGTGGTTTTCTTGAGGGTGAAACCACATAGACCATTTCCATTGAGGAGGGGTGTCACTAAGAGGATGAGGTCGCACCTTTGTGGTCCCTACAATGTGATCCAGGGAGTTGGAGAGGTAGCTTATGAGCTGGAGTTGCCATATGGTAGCCAAATTCATGGTATTCTCTATGTAGCATGCCTCGAGAAGGTGTTGTGGCCACAGGCTACCACTTCCACAGAGTTACCACCACTAGACGAGAGGGGACGAATGATACTGACTCCTAAGGAAGTTTTGGATGTTCGGGAGGGGAGATTGAGGAGCAGAGTGATCAGGGAGTACCGTATCAGGTAGAGAGATTGGTCAGTGGGGGATGCCACGTGGGAGAGTGAGCAGATTTTGTAGCATCTTGGTTTGTATTTGCTTGAGGACAAGCAATCTCAGGAAGGGAGGACTGTAATGTCCCTTTCCAAACGATCTCTCCACGAGATTGACGTAATAGCCTAAGTGATTTCCGTAGGCCATACTCAGTGGAAAAAGGGGATTAATTAATTATTTAATGTCATCGGAGCGGAAAAAGTAACTTTTTTAAAAGTGACATTGAGTAATTAATAAAAAGGGTGTTTTAAGTTACTTGAGTTTATAAAGTCACTTTACGTTATTAAAAGGGTAAAAGTTTTTGAAAAGGCTCAATGAGGAAATAAAAGGAGAATGAGGGCGCCCTCTCTCATTAGGCATTGCTATTTTCTAAAAACGAATTGGAGATATCTCTTTTAGCTTTGTCTCTTGGGACGAAAAACCCTAGAGAAGAAGATTGGGTTTGGTGGTGAAACTATCCACCCTAGCTAACAAATATTTCATTATGCTTCATTGTGACTGAGTTTCTCATAGTGGTGGTTGATTTTTCTCATTTCTTGACTGAGTTTGCATGTATGAAAGCTAAGTTTGGCATTGGAGGGCTGGCTTTTAGGCGTTGGGCGGATTTCCTGTGGGTGTGTCGAGTTGTTACTGCAAATATCGAATTTGTGAGGGTCAACTCTAACTATTGGAGGTTGACTTACACATGAAGAGGTCGAAACCTTTAATCCAGGCACGATATTCATGCATAGTAGTAAAGGAGGATGATATCTATGGATGTAGGAGGTCGAATTCCATGAGAGGGGGACCATGAGCTGCAACCTGGGCGTATTGTTTATGTATAGCAGTGAAGGTGGGACCAAGTTCTCCTTAGGGGTCAAGTTATCTTGCTAGAAGATATTGCATTCTCCCAGGAGAATATATGTGCACCTTACTGTCCTCCAAACACTTATTATCATGTTAGAGTAATCATATTTTAGCTTTGTTCTGTTGAGTTTATTTAATGTGTAGAGATTTGGATGCCATATTATCATTGTAACTTTGTTCTCAATTGCAATAAAGTTCACGTTGGTGGGAAACTATTTATATCACTAGAAAACTAATTGAGGAACCCACTCAACATACAGTAAACAATAAATATAAAGTAGTAAAACTATAACAACAATAACTAGAGGTATTTGGACATGAACTAGAATTGTTTGACGAAAGTTATCAGCCAAGCAAGTGTATAAAAACATGACCTGGCAATCCATAAATTCAACAACAAGAAATAAAGGTTGTTACAATGAGTTGAGACTGTGATACCAAATTGTTTGACGAAAACAATGTACCAAAAAAAACTCTTATAAAAGTACAACGGTCACAAGAAGGGTTTAGGCAAGGCATTTGAGGTTTGTTGTTAAGTGTTTAACAAAAATACATCGATAAGAAATATCCCCAAAATGTTACAGCAGTCAATGTAAGAGGGTTGTAGAGGGGCATAGGTACGCAAGAAAAGTGTTGTCAGAAGCCTTAAGCCAATATTAACTAAATTCCAACAACAAAGACGCATATTATAACAACCATTGAAGGTGGGGATATTACAAACTTTTCCACAACACTAAGTCTCCCTTGTCAAAAAAACCAAAGGGGAAGAAGGGACACAGGTTAGTCTGAAGCTCTATTTTCTCCTTCACATATGAAATCAAATCAATCTTTGCTTACTTCGAGGATTCAATCAAGGTAAGGGTTAAAGTACCCATATGTCATTCATCTCCAAAGAAATCACATAACTCTCCAAAGAAAGTTCGCTTTTCACTCCCTCTTATTTAATTGAAACTTCCAAAACCAAAATCAAACCAAAAAGTGGTCGTGGAATCTGTGTTTGTTAGAGTAAGCACAACAGTCACCAGCTGCCAAGACTTCCAAAGGCTACATAATTCAATCAAACAAGTAATCGTCCTATGTTACCTATGAAGGCAATGGTGCTCTTTATCGTCAATATTATGATCAAACCACCCTCGACCAAATCTGTGATCACAGTCCAATGGGTTCCATATTCCTGAGCAAGTGACTTATGGGCATTAGCATCAAGAGCTGCAACTGTAACAAAACCTTTCAAAATATTTGTTGTCTTATCCCATATTGGAGTTAGGGCCTCACATTGACCACACCATTGTCTGAAATACTCAACAAGAACAATCTTGTTAGAATGGAGACACCAAAAGAAAGAATCTTGTTCTATGGTTAGTTGGAATCGAAGACATGTTCAGCTCCTCGTAAGGGTCCACCAAGATGTTTGGAAATTTTGTGAAGGAAACCAGATTCACCAAATGAAGAGAAACTCGATGTCAAAACAGCCCGAGGCAAAGAGAAGAGGCACACAAATACAATTCTATCGCGTGGAACTAGCGAAGCTTTTTTTGTTGCCTCCTAGAGAAGTGAAGTACTAGATTACTCGTGTGAGTCTCTATCTAAGCTACTAGAGTATTCAAATCTCGCTCAACCCACAGAAACCCTAAAGTTTCTTGTGAAAAATGTCTCAGTGATACGATATGGTCTTCACTCTCAAAGGTCAGTTATACCAAGTTGATTCTCCTTCAATCAAGCGTTCAATTGTTTGGATGTTTCCCATGTAGATTAGGTTTAGATTTCTCCCAAGGGTTTGAGAACAAAGCATTGTGAGTGTTTTCTCAATATATTTTCCACGGGAGTGTTTCCAAATGGTTGAGTTTTCGACGAGAGAGCTCCCGCCCATTCTATATTTTTGTTAATCGAACAAGAAACCTAACAATTCGAATTCTACAAATAAGATTAACTGACCGACTCGGCGAGAGAGAAGAAATTGGTCGTTGAGGATTCTACAGGATAGGGTTTTCATAGTAATGCATACGCAATGATGAGGATGCATATGACAGAAGCCCTAACAGACAGAGGGATAGATACCAATGTAGGCGGGATTGGACAGATCAGATGGGCAAAATAATACCTTAGATCTAACATTGAAATGTGCACCTAGGATAGATTGCCATGCAGAGGATGGCAGATAGAAGTTTATGTACACGAATGAAAAACGTCTTTGGACGTCAACTATGAATAACTCTCATAGCTCAAATGGCCTAAGAACCACCNCCTTAGATCTAACATTGAAATGTGCACCTAGGATAGATTGCCATGCAGAGGATGGCAGATAGAAGTTTATGTACACGAATGAAAAACGTCTTTGGACGTCAACTATGAATAACTCTCATAGCTCAAATGGCCTAAGAACCACCACTCGAATACCATTGTTACATTGTGCAAATGAAAATGAGCATTAATTGTATTTCTCATTGATATGAGACATCTATAAATACATTATCTTGATCTTTGAGTTCATCTTCCAAGAGGTCTCTTGGTCTCATGATGACTATTCATATTCACTTGTGTCTTTTTATATTCAATATCAAGTGAATAATACAATAACACCATAACCCTTACAAATTATGTTTCCAACAAAATGGATATGAGAGACAAGCGATGAATACTATGTTAAAATACATTGTTTCTTCAATGCTTGTTGAAAACATAGTTATGATGGGTTTTTGCCACTTTTGAAAAAAAACAAAAACAAAACAAATATTCATTGTTACAAATATTTTCATGTTTGTCACTTGGGCATTCATGGCATTACATCAAGACATTGTAAAACCCTTGAAAGTGAATAATTCATTCCATGTTATAAAGACAGACTTATTTGACAAATATGGCATGGAATTTCAGTAAGGTTTTTAAAGGTTTTCTTTTCATGGTCTGGGTATTTCATTCCAATAAAAATTTTATTGAAAAAACTACAAAAGAGATATGTTGTTCTCATAATAGTTTATAATACTCAGTGATGGAGCAAGGAGTTTCATATTTTTTTGCCAAGGTTCAAATTTTATGGACTTCACATGATTTATTGACTATGTTTCATCTCCATCAACCATTTTGACAACTTGAAATAACAATGAGACAATTGAAGCTAGGGGTTGCATTTATGGTACTAATATTTGATATGCTCCAAATCAGAACCTAGGTTAATATAGCAACTAATCATAATTATTATGTTATTGTAGTCATGGGATACTATCAAGAGTCACAATTCTGATAACTATGTATATAGATAGCCATGCCAAGCTTTATTGTAAGACACATTCATGGATAATAAAATATATTCAATATTAAATATGTTGGTTATCTTCCAAGTGGTATCATAGCCAGTATTCCACTACACTATTGTTCATACCAAAGATCATTTCCATTTTTGTGGATATATTCACAATTTATCATATTAAAATATGTTCATTATGGGGAGCACAAAGAACTCAAAGAAGACCTCTAGTTTTGGTTCCACAAAGCCTCCCAACTCAACATTAAGTGATGCAATTAAAAAGATTGGGGCCAAAATTAGTACCAAAATTGAGACAAGTCTTTTAAGCATGATGCAAGAAATTTGCATAAAAACAAACATTGCGATGAAAGTGAGTGAAAATCACAAGTTGCTCAAGGATGATGTTGAAGCAATGAAAAACAAGAATAAAGGAGTAAATAGCCCAAACTCCATTCACCATTCATCAAACATGAGTTATTTTAACGGTTTCATGCACAAGATAAAAATTGATGGGCCAAAATTATACAAGAAGAATGATAGGAAGGGTGCAAGATGGATTAATAAACTCAAATGTTATTTTGAGATATATCCAATACACGATGAGGAAGAAAAAAATAACCTTACATTGATGTGCTTGAAGAGATCGACTTGTGATTATTTATTATGGTGGAACTCAAAATCCTAGAGGCATTGTCAAGAGATTGGGATGTATTCAAAAAAAAAAAATTCAAAATATTTTATTATATAGATGAGAAGGAAGTTTTCGCCAAACTCACTCAATTGCAACAATCAAACACAATGGAGGACTATTTTTGTGATCTTCATGTACTTTCCACCTGTGTCATTGACCTATTCTATGACTGCCAACTACAAATTTCCTTATTAGGTTCGAAAGAGAATATTAAAAATGAACTCAAATTAGTACATATCAAGGATGTAGAGTTGTTGGAGCATGTTTTCCATCTCCTTAGCATTAATCTCTCACCTAGGTACTTTAGAGCTTGGTCTCATGATTCTAATAGTCCAATTTTGACTAAGTTTGACCAAGTGAGCCATAGGATCTCTACATCTCTATTTTTAAGGGGGAATATGTATTATTAACCATTGAAGACACACTTCCCACTTTTTCCTTGATTTTAGGATCTTATCCCCTGATTTTAGGATTCTATTTTCTATGTTTGAGTTCCTAGAGTGGTTGAAGGAACCTTATCTCGCAAATCAAGGAAGGGAATTGCTTTACTCTGCTATGTTTAGTTGTTTCCTATTTCACATGATTTATTCATAGGTTAGATTATGTTTTATAGGAAATTGAGTCGGGTTCTTGTCATCCTAAGGTAGTTATGAGCTAGTTAACTCATCCTTGAGAGATTGCATGGCTAATCAGGGTATCTAATCTCCAAGTTAAGCCAAACTATGTCTTCATGCATCACTCATACAATTCAAATTGCCTCCTTTAGAATTTGAATCGCTTTATGTACTCACATTTTTCATTCAGATTGTAATTAATGAGAATTGAGTTGTGTACTCCAAAAATTTTATCTTCTCACTCTCTCCTTTCTTTCTCTCTTGTAAAATTACTAAGAGTATTGCTATTCACTAGATTTCTAGATCTCTTTGATCTCTTGTAGGTGATTAACAAATTTTACATGGTATCGGAGTAAGGTTGAATCTAACAAGGAGTATACCAAGTTTTTTTTATAGGTGGAAGACACATCAAAGAGCACAGTAGATAAAATGGATCATCCCCAACGAATAATCCTCACTCCAATCAAGTACTATGAATGGAAGACACGAGTAATTACTCTCTTGTAGAGTAAAGGCTTGTATGGGATTAAATAAGAATAAAGACTGAACCAAATTTTGCAGTGGAGAAAGAAAAATGGTCTAATAGGATGGATGAAGCCTTTGAGTTGTTGTATCTCTCGATTTATCCTGGCCTTCTATTCCACATCGAATTTACTACTACTCAGTAAAAATTTTACCACATTGGAAGGACTTTTGGGGAAGCATGATGTGCTTCGAGGTCATCAATTAGAGAATGAGCTCATTGCTTTCAGCATGAGTAATTTCGACCCTATTCAGGATTTCTTCACAAAATTCAAATCATTATTGTTGCATCTCAAGCTATGTCGTATAGAAAAGAATGAAGAGCAACTCATTCTTTCCATTCTATCAAAATTGTGTATTGAATACTTAGTGTTTGTATCTACTTTTCATGCTACAAAACTAGCAATGGGAGCTACTTGGAAGATGCCTCACATGGATGCTTTTGTTGACTCTCTCACCTGTGAACAAGATAAACTTGTTCAAATGGGTGTCCTCAAGTCTCAAAGGCACGTGCACTTATAGAAAATGAGAAGTCTATGAACAAATTCAAACAAAAATTCAAAGGCAAGAAAGACACAGATCCAAAAAAGGAGAGAAATCCCAAATCTACTAAGGAGACCTCCAACCCTAAGGGGGGGGGAATCAAAGAGGGAGATGGTAAAGTGTGGTTACTACAATAAAGGATTTCATCTAGAACAAGCATGCGTGAAGAAAACAATTGATCATATGGCACATACTCTTCATCAAAACTATCTTGGTGGGCACGTACCAGAAAATGCTAGGAAAAAGTATGTTGAAAAGCCTCTTCATGATTGAGGTAAACAAACAAAAGGTCATGCTTTGGTTGTTGTTTATTAATCACCAACCACATATATTCTTGATTTAGGTGCCTCTAATCACATGGCGCCATCACATGATTCCTTCACTTCTTTTGAGCTTTGCATTGGTCCTCCCTTTCTAATGAAAGATGACACATATGTTTCGGTATGTGGGGAAGTTAGGATTGATCTAGATGGTGAGTATTTTCAAAATGCATTGCATGTACCCTTAATGTACACAATTTTTTTGTCCATATATCAGATCAAACATTCAATCTCTGAAAAGCAAATGGTTTTCACTCCAGAGTCAGTAGTGATTTCAGAGATTTCTGACGAGTCATAGGTTGTTGCCAAGATAACAGGTCCATTGGTTTTGGTTGATGTAGACCTTTCTTATTTAGATCAAATTTCAGATGATGATGGGGCATCAAGTGACTTAGATGAGAAGGTCATTGTAGGCATCATGACCAATTTATGCATAACAAACTCTACAAGCAGTAGGAGATTTAGTGGGTGATTCAACGAATACACAAAGGAGTAGATCTCGGTTTCAGGGTGATTCATAAGCACTTTCTACTACCGATCCTTTGATGCATGTTCATTGCTACATGGTCTCCACATTAGATCCTTGGTCTTATCCAGAGGTTGTTAGACCTAAATATATAAAATATAAATATAGATAAACAATAACAGTAATTAATAATTAATAAGTAAAGAAAAGACACATCATAATGAAAAGACACATTTCTTAGTGAAAAGGCACCCCCGCTTGGGTATATATATGGGGCCTCATTTGTGATTAGTCATATTCTATGATCTCATATACTTTTATTTAATATATTATTTGATCCAGATAGATTTATTTTCTTCAAAATATTTTGGTATTCCATGTATGTACTAACTTGGTTCGTCGCATTTGGTATCATAGCTTTGTTTTATGATCCCATGTTATACCCCTAGGTCGAACCCCAATTGTAATGTACATATAGGTTGGTGAGCCAGGATATTTTGGCCAGAGTGCCTTTGTATATATGTTTTGAGGCTAGAGTGTCCGTGTGTGATTAAAGGTTGGAGAGTCGGATGCTAAAAAGGCATGTGAGCCTATCTTTGTAAATGTAATCACACTTGAATATTAATAAGATGCATCATTGTTGCAGACCAACCAGAAAAAAGAGTATGGAGGGGTAAAGTCCATTAGAAGGGAAAGGGGGCTAAGGGTTTAGGAAGAAGGGCTAAGCCAAGGAAATATTATTATAATATTTCCTATATTCTAAGTTGTGGGATATGATTTTATCTTAAGTTCCTAAGAGTGAGGAACATATCACCAAGTGGAGCCCATGTTGTTCCTAGCTTGACAACTATCAAGTTGAGAACATGCAAATATAAAGTTAGGAAATCATGTATTTTCTGATCATTCCTTCGGTATTCCCTCACTCTGGTCATTCGTACTGTGTTGCCATCACCGTACTTGTACTTGGAAAGCTTTGGAGTTGCAGTTAACCAATAACTAGGGTAGATTGAGTTGAAGAGGCGGGTTGTGAGGCCTGTGTGATGTTGAAGAAGCAGGTTGTTAGGCCCATGAGCATTCTCTCCATGTGAGAGAACTGATGGGAATTGTTTTCCCAAGGTGTCAATTTGCAGTTACAGGGCTCTGATACTTCGTGTCTGGCATGTTGTTGAAGCCCCAAAAGGGAAGTGGGGCAGTCGAAGGACTGTTGAGCGGAGAAGGGGCACACTTCCTAGGGTGGGACGAGTATGTGGGGAATGAGAGACCATAGGTTGTCTTCTAAAGCTGGCACCTTAATATGAGTATTTTAGATCTTGACAGAACTTACCTTGGCTTAGGATTACTTTGCCCTGGTGGAGTTTTAGCCCTAACTCGGGGGTGACCTGTTGTTGAGAGTTTATGAGAAACAAAGTCTAAAGTTGGGAGATATGAATGAGGTATGCATGTAGTCGGTGATTATTTATAAAAGACAAGTGTCTTCTTGTGTATTTTTTTGATTAATGTGTTTAAATTAAGTTGAATATGTTATGGGTTTTTTGTTATATTCATGCATGTAAATGTATGTTGTAAGAAATGCATTTCAGTTCATATGCAGAGCATTTTATGTAATTAAATGGTATCAGAGTCAAAAAATTTGTGTGGCATTTCCCAGCTTAGGGTTGGGAATGCTACAATGTGGTATCATAACAAATTTATGTTGATTTGCTAATAGTGGAGCAAATTGGTGTAGAGCTACACGTGAGTTTATCATGCTCATTGTTGGTCATGGGTTCGACTCTCTTGATTCCCCCATGGCAAGGCCAACGATTTACCTCACTTACCATCTCTCTCTCTCTCTCTCTCTCTCTCTCTCTCNCTCTATATATATATATATATATATATATATTCCCCTTTTTTTCGAGAGAAATACAGCACGAGAAACCCTTAGAGTAATACCCCATATTTCGTGGATGGTAAACAAGGTAAATCATCGGCCCTGATTACGAGACCTTGCCCCAGGGAATCAAGAGGGTCAAAGACCAATTGAGCTAACCCTCAGGGTATATATATATATATATATATATATATATATATATAAAGTGTTTTTGAAATTTGTTAATATAATACTAAAGTACAAAGTTACAAGGAATTAAAAAGGAGTATTCTACACATAAAGTGTAGTAGGTTAACTATGGTGTTAAAAGTTATCAATGAAGTTTTTGAGGAAGTCACTAAAGCACATCATTTTGTGAGATCCTTGTATCAAAGTATCCACTGATTATAATATAAGAAGGTAGAACCATGAATTCCACGGATGATTCTATCATTATGACAAAATGTCCCTATTGAAAATGATGCCAAAGGTACAAAGATCTTTGAAGCTCTAACGAGTTTTTGCCACTATAATCAAAATCTATTTTGTGTAAAGAATATCAAGATGACATGCAAATGCAACAATACGCATTACAAATGAAGAAATTAGATGACGAATTAGCAAAACAAAAAGAAAAGAATAAGATCTCGAGGAGATGCTTTACAAAGAATTATTAGAAAAAGGCCAGGAAATCGGTTGCCTAAAAAACCACAGTATAAATTACTTGTACAAATTAAGAGAACAAAGGTTACAAAGTAGAATAATAAAATATTAGAACAAGAGAAGGAAGATCTCGAAAAGGAATTCAAGAAGAACCAATTAGAAAAGAGGAAGAAAATTCACGCTTAAAGAACCTTAATCAAAGGTTGCTACAACAAATYAGAGGACTAAAAGAGGAAAAAGCAAAGAACCGWGACATGAAAAAAGTTGAAAAATAAAAAAARAAGAACTTGTAGGTTTAAAGAATCATAATCAAAACCTACTTACGCAAAGTAATAAGCTTAAGAATGAGAAGAAGTTCCTRGAAAATAARCTAGACCAACTTATCGAGAAGGGAGCATCAAAGTCTTCAGGTGTAAAAATCCAAGTTGTGGAGAAAGGAACAAATATAGATCCAATCCACGTCTCAACTCAAGAAGGTGCAAATTCGATTGAGGTAARGACATTTTCGAATGTTTGAGTAMAAACAATGAAAATTTYGAGTGTACATCCAACGATCAACAAAACAACATTGGTGCATGAAGAAGATATAATAYCAAAAGCAAATTGAGAAAACACTACAAGCACAATAAGAGAAAGTCATGCCACAAAGACACCTTATCGATATCCTAATCACAAGAGCAGGTTCCTTAACCAATCAAATTATCAACCTCCCTCAGAACGAAAACACCTGACTTATTGTCTGAAGAATATTGATGGCAATACAATTGAATCTCATAATAACAAATTAACTTGGGAATCCTATAAGTGCAATATACCACAAAGGATCGAATTGGGATGGTTAAATCCTTTTATAGTTTGATAGTTCTACTCAAGAATTAGAATTTCATGTCGTCTTGTATCATCGACCATGACAACATCAAGAACATAGAATCATGCGAAGACATTACAAGCCAGGGCAAGAATGTAAAGCCTTTGCATGAATGTTCTTTGAGGACAAAGCATTTCTAAAGGAGAAGGCAATGTAATATACATAAATATATAAATATAAATATAAATAAACAATAACAATAATTTATAAGTAATAAGTAATGAAGAGACATATCCTAATGAAATGACATGTTTCTTAGTGAAAAGGCACCCCTGCTTAGGTATATATATGGGGCCCTCATTTGTAATCATTCATAGTCTATCATCTCATATAATTTTATTCAATATATAATTTGATCCAGATGGATTTATTTATATTCTTCCATTTTTGGGGGGTTTTCCATGTATGGACCAGTTTGGTTCAGCAGAAAACCCAATTTGGAAGGTTGTTATGGATGAGGAATATGATTCCCTTATCTAGAATCAAACTTGGGAGTTAGTTCCACTTCCTCGTGGTAGGAAGATTCTTCAATGTAGATGGATATACCAGATTAAGATGGATGGGCTTGTTAGCAAGTACAAAGCTTGGCTTGTAGCTAAGGGCTTCTCAAAGGTTCATGGGATTGAATACATAAAGACTTTTGCACCAATTGCAAAGATGGACTCTGTCGCACTAGTTCTAGCCATTGTAGGAGCCAGACGTTGGGAGGGTCACTACATGGATGTGAAGAGTCCCTTTCTTCACAGAGACCTTGAGGAGGGGATCTTTATGGAGAAACTACAAGGATATGTCCAGGATTATTCACTTGTTTGTAGGCTAAGAAAGTCTTTGTATGGCCTCAAATAGGAACCCCGAGCTTGGTATGAAAAGATGGACTCTTTCTTGTTGTCACAGGGATTCCCCTGATGTCATTCAGATTCAAATTAGTATATGCTAAGATAGGTAGAATCCTTGTTATTGATAGTGCTTTATGTTGATGATTTACTTATCACATGGAGCTTAGCATTATCCATTGCTTCGATAAAGTTTACACTGCAATATTGTCCATTAGCGAATCAAGTTGCAGACATCTTCACCAAGTCCTTCACAGAGCAGTGGTTAAGAGACTTGTGGGACACTTGGGAGTGGTGGAGACTTCAAAGGAGACTTCCTAGTCTTCTTATCAAGATCCTATTTTTTGGGGGGCTGTTCCCATGAGGTTTTCCCTCTTTCCTCACTTCATTAAGGATTTTTCTTGTACTTGGGTACCTAATATGGACACATTTTGGCAGGGACACAATTTCTTTAGCATTATTTTCACCTAGATAGGATTTTTTTTGGGGGGAGCGGGTGTTAGAGAACATTTTCCATCTCCTTAGAATTAATCTCTCACCTAGGTGCTTTAGAGCTTGGTCTCATGATTCTAATGGTCCAATTTTGACTAATTTTGACCAAATGAGCCATAGGAGAACTCCATCGCGAGATTTACGGGGCAATATGCTATTATTAGCTAGTGAAGGCACACTTGCCACTTTATCCTTGATTTTAGGATCTTATCCCTTGATTATAGGATTCGATTTTCTATGTTTGATTTCCTAGAATGATTCAAGGAACCTTATCCCATTAATCAAGGAAGGGAAACACTTTACTCTGTTATTTTTAGTTGTTTCCTATTACACATAATTTATTCATAGATTAGATCCTGTTTTTTAGGAAATTGAGCCACCACTTGTCTTCCTATGGTAGTTATGAGCTAGTTAAATCATCCTTGAGAGATTGCATGGCTAATCATGGAATCTAAGCTCCAAGTTTAGCCAAACTAGGTCTTCATGCATTCCTCATACAATTCGAATTGTCTCCTTTAGAATTTAAATTGCTTTATTTACTCATATTTTTCATTCAGTTTGTAATTAATGAGAATTGAGTTGTGTACTAAAAAAAAAATCTCCTCTCACTCTCTCCTTTCTTTCTCTCTTATAAAATCACTAAGAGTATTGTTATTCACCATATTTCTATATCTCTTTGATCTCTTGCAGGTCATCATCAAATTTTACAAGAGCAAGCGCAAGAAAAATCCAAACTCGTAGAAGAGAAGTTGATATCCTACCAACAACCCCTTTATTCTCAATTTAAAAAATCAAGTTCAAAATATATTCCTCCCCACAAAAGGATTCCACCATCAAATACATGTAAAAATTGGTGTTTTTAAATGTCAGATGTAATTGAAGTCCAAGCCATAAATGCAAGGACAAAAAGTTCCATCATTATGAAATAAATAGCAACAATGGCGACAAGGATGAGGAGACGAGCAATTCTTCTACATCTAACACAAAATCTAGGAACAAAGAAATTAGTAATCAAAATACCATCTCAACACTCTTTGTTTCCGTAATGATCAATATTTCTCGAGATGAGAGTCTTCTAGTTTTTGGTTGCATTAAGAAAAGAAAAGTAACATTACTTATAGGTAGTGGTAGTTTGTATAACTTCATAGATACAAGAATAGAAAACTAATTAAATATGTTCATCTACCCTTCTCTGAGTTTCAAGTCACAATACTAGGAGACATAACAATCACTTGTGATGGGAATTGTCGCAAGGTAGAATTGTCTATTAAATATTACACATCAAAATATCCAATGTATGCCACGGTTATCAGGGGAGTAGACCTTGTCCTGAGATCCCAATAGTTGGTCGTTGCCGGTACTATATAAAGAAACCCACAAAAACAATTCCTAAGCTTCTATGAAAATGGAAAAAAAAAATACAAGTTTCATAGAATCAGGAGCCCACCCCCCTAAATGGACTCATTCAAAATAATTGAAATTGTTGGATACATAATCCTTGTGATTGTGATATTTTGTAAATATTATTTAGAAGAAATATAAAGAGTCGTAGGTGATAGGAAGAGTCATTCAAACCTCTTGGAAGATGAAACCAAAGGTCACTTCCTCTTGTATATATACATGATGTGAGTTAATGAAAAAAAGTTTCAAGTGTGGAGTTACTCATTCCCTACCAATACTTGGCTTGGTAGTGATATCAGAGCGGGTTCTAACTCCATGATTGTGTGTAGAAATGCATCTAGTTATTCCCTCTACAAATATGTCTCATGTGTGTAGAAATGCCTCTGGTTATTCCCTATGTTTTAGTTTTCCTTCCTCGGCATTATATGCGCCCTTCATCTCTATGCAGGTGTTAGGGTTTGGGGTGTTACTTCTCCTATGCCTTCCTAACTCAATCCCGCCAAACATTGGTACTCCATCGCTTTCTCTTCGTTATCGCTATCATATTTCTTTTCTTTTCATGGAATCTCCAGACTTCTCTGCGGAGCTTCCAACTCATTACTTTATTTCTTTGGATTTATTACATATTTTGTTATTTGAGAATCAAATACATCTTATGATTATGTGGGTATTTCATGAACTTATTTAAATTTCATTCATATACAAAGTTCAATCCACTCATGCATATAACAAATAAGAGGTCAAATTTTAGTTAAAGTCATCACCAAATTCCGCCCAACCATAAAGTCAAATGTTCAAGTGTAATTTCGCCCAACCAATGTAAAAATATTATTGAAAGAGCTTATGTTACGTGGTAAAGGATAGTGATGGACCTCAATGGATCAACAATTGTAATTGATTTCGGTCCCCAAAAACGCTGCATGAAGAACAAGGTTGCATGGCAGCATATACCTGCCACTATGCAGGAATTTAGAGAGTTGTCTTGTAATACATATAATTATTACTAAGATTATAACTTATAAGGATAATAATTTTATTATATTTATGGGTATTAAAACATATAAATTTAGTATGTAAATTCATATACATCCTTACTTTGAATATTTTATAAATGTTAATTTAAATTTCGAAAACAGTTAGGAAGTATCTACAGCTACAACACTTAAAAGCATTTCAAAAGTGCGGGTGTGATTGAAATTAAGAAATTTATTAAATTATTTCATAATCTAGACGTGTCTCTAAACTTTGGAACTTCTCCACCATCAATCAGTTAATGGATATGTGGATTGATCATATAATATATAAAATAACCCTTTTTTAATAGGTGATTGGTTGGTAACTGTAACCAGTTATTACAGCCTTCACATTGTTCGAGAATTTAAATTAATAAACAATTAATAATCTGTCAATTGATTCAGGAGCATCGATGTAGACAATTAATGGCCTGTCATTTGACGCGACCTGGCAATTAATAAGTATGCATTTGTTATCTTACACTCGTTCAAACATAGTCGAAACGAATGGATGGAGCCTTAACTCTTACTTGGAGGTAAAATTGAGTTCCATATGCATATAAATCCTTCAAATACATGTAATGAAACAGATGTTTTATTTCCTTTTTGTGTATCTAACTCTTATACTTATTAAGCACCATTCTTACAAAGCTCAACAAATAACACGGTACACTCGTGCATCTATAAAATTGGTAGACCATACTTAATAATCCATAAGTTCTTTTTAATTAAAAATATTCATTGTGTTGTAATTTTTAAATATATTCAATCACTTAGAGACGTATAAATGTGCTGGTTCGCGATAACAGAGTTAATTTTAAACATTAACTTTAGAATTATTATTTTGATACCATAACATAAAACATAGTAAGTAGATACAACATGTTTAAAAAGAAATTTGAAAGTATAGGTGTATATAGAAAGTTAAATCTACCTTTGAAAGTAATTTGTAAATATGGCATTAATTTATCACCATTAAATACATCTTGAAATAGTAAATACAATTTTGTAAACATAGCATTAATTTACCTACCAGTGTGTTTGATACGACCGATGTCTAATTACAGTGTGTTTGATGCGACCATTTTGGTTGTAAAAGTCTTGTCTATGGCCATGGAAGTAATGGATGTCAGAAAATAATGAGTACACCGCCATCGCCTCTACAATAAGAGGTGAAATCTCTAAGCCAATGATGGAATAAATAAATGATTTTTAATATTTAAGAAAAATAAAATAAAAATTTTGTTAATGTAAAACTTTGGAATAATATTTAAGAAAAAAAAAATAATTTTTTTGTCAATGTAAAACTTTGAAATAAACTTAAAATTTATGGTCAACTTCAAACAAATAGGTAGTCAAAGCAGTGAACTCATCGCTATATACCTTGCCTGGCGGTAGGTATAATAAGGGCCGGGGGGGGGGATTTATACCACCAGCCCCCCCCAAAAAAAATGGTTGTTGAAGTGTCAAGTGGCATGTTGGAGAAGGAAAGGAACAACCATTCATCCATATGAAATTGATGGACCAACAAAGTCAATAATGCAAAGTGTGCCTGAGGATATGGGTGATTTCACGCTTCAGCATAGCACATTGTTCATATTCGTGTTTGATCGATGTCAGGTAGTAATAAATGAGTACGAGAGATGATTGGGCTTCAAAAAATATAGATCTTTTTGTTATGTTCCAAAATTGCATGCACTGAATTTTGTATTTACACATAATGAAAACAACTCATGCATGGTTCTCTTGCGTGGTCATGTGTCATAACAAAAGGGTTTTAATTATTTAAGATTATGCTAACGGGTGGACTGTAATTTCTCTGTAATAAGCATGAGGGGCTTTCTCTGTAAATTTTTCTAATTGAGGAAACCATTCAATGGATTCACCTCTTGTTTATGTATAGTTTTTTTTTCTTTCATATTTTCTGTGTTAAGCTTCTTATACTTTCATAATTATTCTCTTCTCATAATTTGAATGAAATTGAAGACAACAATTTGGTACGACCACCACCGTTGCAAACCAATTAAAGTTATATCATATTGTAATATTGAAAATCATTTTATATATTTATTCAAAGAATAATACAAGGTAGACTATGTTTCAAGATTGTCTTAAAACTATTTATGTTCTTGCATAAAATATCTGCTACACAAAGTATAGTGAAGGAATTTTTGGATTATTTCAACTCCTTCATGTATCCTTGGATATATATTTTAGTATTATTCTACATTTTACAATAGAATACTTTTTTTTTTGGATTCACTATCTAATGCGCAGTAAAATTATTCTTTATTCATCTCAACCTCACAGGGACTTCCTTACTCACTGCCAGGTCTGAGATTTCTTTTTCTCCTCCTTTTCTTTCACCCATCATTACCAGCTATTATGATATGTCCACATATTACAAGAATCCACCCAAAGATACAATTTTCATAGGTCCACAGACATTTGAACATACTAGATCCAAGATCCCCTTGGACCTGCTGTCACTGCTTGGAAAAGGTCCCTTGGCATTCTTTCCAAGTGCACATCCCCTACAAATGTCATCATGCTCTACCTAAAGCTCTGGAAGTACTGTGACCATCCTCTTCAATGTTGGTAAAGCCCCGTAATAAAAGTGTGCAAATCTTCGATGCCATAGCTCACACAAACTGATGTTGTCATGTACCAATGCTTGGGTTGGTCGTGACAAAAATCTGTATAGACCTCCCTCTCGAGCACCAATCATTATTGTGGAGTCTATACTTGAGCCCTTAGGCCACGCAAGAACCTGTCCATTCATGAATGACCCTCTATAGCCTTTATCCTCCAATGTGGAGGTAGAAAGTAGGTTCTTCTTCAGCCTTGGTGTAACACACCCGACCCCTAAGTACCCTTTCTTAGGGTGGGGCATCAAAATTTCACTTACTCTAATCATCTAGAATCATTTCTCCGAGGTGATCATCCTCTTCTATTCGCCTGTAGATCTCTAACGACTATTATCAGGCTCTAAACTAACTTATGGTTTGCAAGTTATGGCCTCCCAAAATTCTTCGGGAGTTATTAGTTGAGGACCACGCGACACCCACGTGGCTCCACCTCATTAGTACTATCCCCAATTTCCTACATCCATGGGGAAGGTTCACCCACCGTCCAATCCAATGACGGTACATGGTCTTCATTTAACGCAAAGGCTAGAGGGAAGTTTGGCATTCGGCGCTTCGATGTTGAACATCCCTCCTCCTTTCTGCATGCCTATCCCCCAGAGTCTCGAATTCCCAAACTCCTGAAGGGCCCCCAAATCTCACCACGTGGCTTCGGCCTTCGAGCCTTTCAACTTACCCTCGTCACGACATTCCAAACCTCTGAAGTCCCTGACTCCCGAAGGGTCCACCCTCACACGTGGGGACATACTAGATGTAGAAACAAACATAGGTGGGTCCCACATATTCCTCCCGCCAAAAGGACCAAGCAAGTAAGTTGATGCAGGAGCATCACCTTCAAAGTCAAAACGCAAGTGTGGAGGCAAAGGAACAACATATCAGCATGACATAGTTCACATCAGAAATTAACTCTGAATTAAATCGAGTTGTTGAGATATTTTTGAAAGAAACATTTTTAAATATGTCGTGTTTGTAAAGTCGTGAAGGACAGTAAGGGGTTGCAGATATAGAGTGTTGACTTTTATCTGGAAATAAGTGTTAGTTATTGTAATAGGACAGATTAGGTAACTGCTAAGAGTTTGATAAGATAGGTTACAGACATGACAACGAGAGCTCGTGGAGTCGGTCCTTAAATAGTTTATTGTTGCATTGTAATAGAGGAGAGTGTATGAGTATCGTAAGAGATAGAGATCAGAGAGATCAATAGAACAGAGTAGAGTAGAAGAAACACTATGTAATTTGTTTTCATGAATGAATAGAGCAGACAGAATTGTACCAAAATCTTGGACTGTGTTCATTTGATGTATGAATGAATGAATGTTATATTTTGTGTATGTGATTTATTTTGGTTCGTTCATGTATGATTGTTCGAGAGATTGATTGTATGAGTTCATGACAAAATTGGATGGGTTTCAATTGTTTCTCTTCTGACACTCGTATGCAAGGTGTGCATCTCAAATGTAAGGAGTGCGTCGACTGAGTCTCAGATTGACTCCAAAGAGTTCAGAGAGAGAACACGGCAAACTTAGACCAGGTGCAAGGTGTGCACAACGTCAGGGAACAACCAAGTGTCGAAGAACCAAAACAAAAGAACACCAGGAAGACGAGAAGAATTTATTTTTAAGAAATCCTTCGATCTGAGTTATTGAAATCCCAAGGACGCAAGGTGTGCGTGGGAGTCGAATTCCTTTAAGGATAAAGCTCAGGAGAGATAACACTTTCACAAGGGTTGATGAGATCCAAGAGTTGGACTCAAAGGAGGAGCAAAGGTTTGAAACCTTTGAACACTTAGAAAATCTTCTAAGTCAGGAAGATCAGAAGCTTAGGAGGGAGGAGCGATAATGTCCGTTAGATCGTGCAACAAGGGATCAACCGTTGTCTAATCTGTGGAAGGTGCACGAGCCTTAATGGTTTACACGCACAGGAGGGAGAACCTATCAAGGTTTGAGACTCGAAGTTTCTTAAGCCCGAAGAGTCGAAGAGCCGAGAGTCGTCGATCTATAAGTGGACACTTGTCAATAGATCGTGAGTTCTGAGTAAAGTGTTGTGGAGTTTCGGTTGAAAACTAAGACTATCGAACCCCGAAGACCCGAAGTGATTCAGAGTCGTCAGATCTAGGAGAGACGTGGCATAGATCCATGCACTCCAGGTAAAGTCCCGAAGTGATCCTCAATCATCAAATCAAGAGGACACATGACATAAATCCACATACTTCGCGGGGAGAGAAAGGTTGGGAGTTGAAAGGTTCGAAGGTCGGAGACGCGAAGGGATCATAGCCATTGATCCAATGAGGACATGCGTCAGTGGATTAGAGCCTTTTGGTAAAAGCCAAACAAGAAAAGGTTGAAGTTTGAGAACTTCGGAGTCCGGAGTTCTGAAGTGATCAGGGCCATTGATAGAGCGGGACAGGTGTCCGCAGATCGACAGCTCCGAGGGATTAGAGTATGGAAGAAGGTTGGGTTTGAGATTTCAAAACCCCGAAGTCTGGAATTGCGAAGGGATCATAGCCGTTGATCCAGGAGGAGTAGATCTGGTCCTTAGATTTGAAAGGCGCGGATCTGAACCATCAGTTAAGACAATATCATCAATATCGAGAGATCAACAATCCCGTAGCATTGCGGAGACAGGAGTTGCGTTGAGTTTAAAATATCAAGGGTGAGTCGCAATTCAAACCATGGTTTCGTCGGGAGGACACGTGGAAGCTTGAAGATAATTGCAGGCCCAAAAGTAGTTTAACTTCAAACCGCTTGTGGTCGCGCCCGCAATCACGTGGTAACCGCCCGAGGCCACATTCAAAGAGGGGGCTTATCTAAAAAGGAGTTATCGCTTAACACTCTGAGATTTTGCAGCAAAGTGAAAGGGCCTGTGTCTTGATACATAAGGAAGCCATTAAGGTTTGAGAGAGTCATCAAACTCAAGAATCGGAGATCCTTTGACCGAGAGGTCGCGCAATCCTATAGAGGAGTAGGGGGGTTGCATCATAAGTGCCAGTTGTGACACGCGGCAAGGCAGAGATGACACATGGCCCCTACAGTGGGTGACATGTGTCACATGTTAATGGGCACATAAGGCCTATGAAATGCACGAATCTTGGTGATATGTGGCACGTCAAATGTGGGTCCACATCACCCTGGGTGACATTAGTGTGTCACATCACCCCGGACTGGTAGCTTTCCAAGCCCTTCGATCTCACGGTCAAGGTATGTCCATGTAACCCCTAGATCGATGGCCTCCATTACTTCATAACTTCAACATTTAGGGGATCCGCGGTGTGACTTCCTCCTTGTTCCCGGAGTGCTCAGCGTCGGGCTTACCATGGTGTAAATCAAACGATCAGGGAGAAATCTTGAAAGGTCCCTAGATCTATGGTCCTCGTCACTTCCCAGCTCCAACCTTCAAGGGTTTCGGCATTATGGCCACTCCATTCTCCTGAAGCAGGCCTCCATCGAAGTACCGTACGCGGGTCCCTCCACTGTTTAATCGGACGGTTAAGAGGGGTTCTTAACAGACTCCCCAGATCAACGACTCGCATCACTTTGTAACTTCGACGTTTGGGGAGTTTGGTGCTTAACATCCCTATTCTCCCGAAGTAGGACTTCGTCGAAGTTAGCTCGACGTAGATCCAACAACAAGGAGACTCTTGAATACTCTTGAATCGATGGTTTGCGTTACGTTGTGATAACTGAATAGATCAAGGTTTAAAGGTGGGGCAAGTCTATCTGTCCCAGATAAGGAAACTACCTGGTGCTAGTCAACCTTGCGAGTAGCCACAACCATCAGTTACCTTCGACTGATTTATAAATGGTAGGGTCGAAACACTCTAGAGCTCCAAACTCCCAGAGTTCTGAAGCTAGAAGGATTATCTTCTTTCAGTCTCAGTGTAGGATTCCCAAACCTTGGTCACATGGGTCCTTTGGAAACTCTTGTGGGATACACACTAATTCCTTTAGCTATAAATGGGTTAAGGACATGGGCATGAAGCCTCAGTCATATGGTGTAGAGTCCGAAGGAGGCGCCCTCCTTCCACAGGGTTTGAACTTGGAATTCCCGCAAGGGTAGATTCCAGAGGTCGACAAGACTTGACCATTCCAATAAATCCTACCCCGACCCTCTTGTAGGTTTACGTCCCACGACTCTTTAACTGCTAAACTGAGGCAAGCAGGCGACCATTCAAAAGCATGAGTTCACAATGAGATGATACATACATCTACCTTATTCATTCAATACAAAAATCATTCATAGACAAATAAACATATGTGCATTCAATCACCATTTCCATTTCAACACACAGAGTATGAAGATAGTTATCAGAAAACCAGAGTTCGTGAAGTGACTGCTAAAAGGGGTGCATGTTTCCACCCAACCATAGGCACAACCACTCCTGACGGATTTATTGCTGGCCACCCCAGAGCTAGACCATGATGCTATGAGAGAGACTCTTTCTTCTTGCTTAGCGATAGTCAAGGACAAAGGTTACTCTACTCCTCCCACGGGGTCTTGGCAACCGGTTTTCTCTGTACCAAGCAAGGAGGTTTGCACGAGTACTTCAACAGTCACTCATCAGCCTCATTTATCAGCTTGTAATGAAAACCATGCCAACCACTTCTTGCGCCCAGAATGAGCTTATCTCTCAGTTCTTCCTCGAACCATAGAGTTGTAACCATTCTTTTTCTCTTCTCGAGATTGGTTTTTTGACTCTTCTCTCTTCACAAATCTACCTTTTTTCTCTTTCCTCTTCCCACAAATTACCTCTTTCTTGCCCTCCTCGGCAAGGTTGCGTGGGTAGACCCTCCTATTGTTCTATGGCCTATATGGGCAGTCCCTCAGCAGATGTTCTTCTCCACAACCCCAACATTTCAAGGGTTCTCTCTTTGTGTTATTAGTCTTTCCTGGGGCTACTCCAAAGGGTTTGTTTCCACCATAAGAGGGGAAATTTTGTTGGTATACACTTTGAGCATGAAGGCTCATCTTAGAACCCTTCCCATAGCTCTTGATTCTTGAGGGTTAAAACCCCTTCTTCTTGAATCCTGAAGTGGTTTTCTTCTTCCAGTCCTCATGGGGTTTTGTCTTACTCTTGAATTGCTCATAGCAATACCATGCCTTCCGGATAGTGTCTTCTAAAGTCTTTGGCTCGTCAAATTCAATTCAGTCCCGGAAGGACTGAGGTAGCCCACTAATAAATCGTTGCATTTTTACCTTTTCATCATTTATGTAGGGTACATACCTTATCAACTCGAGGAATTTATTGATATATTCATCTATGGTGAGTTGTCCCAACTTGAGTTCATATAACTCCTTGGTCTTTCCATCAAAGTATTTCTCTGATAGATACTTCTTATTGAAGTATTTCTCAAATTGTTTCCATGACACATCCTTCTCATGGATTCCTTTCACATTCATAAGGTCCTCCCACCAAATGGAGGCCTTTCCATGGAGGTTAAAAATGGTTAGTCGAACCTTCAAATTTTCAGAGTAGTCATGGACTCTAAAGTACTTCTTTAGGCTAAGCAACCAAAATTTTCCTTCTTCCCCCTTCTTCATTTTTCAATCGAAGGTGGGTGGTTTGGCTTTCTTGAACTCTTCAAGGTCATGACTCTTGGAATGTTTCCTCTTCTTTCTTTTCCTCTGGGAATATGAACTAGTTTTTCCATTAGAAGATTCCTTTGAGTTGTTAGTTTCCTCACCAGAGGATTCTCCTGACGAGTGTCTCTTGGCTCCATGTTGGGCCTTCTTTGAGGTGCTCCTCCTTGTCTAGCCATTTTTAGGGTCATTCTTTCGTATCTTAGGTGGACTCTAGGTTTTCTTCGTATGATGTCTGTCCACATGATTGGTTGTTGGTCCATGTTGCAACTACCTTTATATATCTAATAAAATTTGCAGAAGGACTGCATTAATTTCAGTTTCCTTTTCCTGCTCTTTTATCAACCTTTCATTGTCAGCCTCACAACTTTGTAATTCTTCCATGAGGCTTCTTACAATTTCAACCAAATCCAGAGGGGTTTCCACCACCCTCCTCTCATCTGATTCTTCCTCTCTACTATGGGAGCTTTCCCCCAATTCATGGTGTGTCACCATCCTTTATGTCGTAGTTTTCCTGCGGTCTACTGATTGTTTGAGTGCTGATAAAACACTTTCTATTATTTAATGGTCTATTAGTTCATGAACTTCACACAGTTCATATTTTGCAAACACAGACAACAATAGAAAATTCCATTCCTTTCTCTAGTAGAGGTTTAACTAAGCCTTTTAGGAAAGGGGTAAGATATGATGTCACCCCTAAAATTTCTTTAAATAACATTTTTAAGCGACTCGTTCATGATCCCAAGCAGACCAAGTGTTGTAACCACACTCTGATACCAATTTGTAACACACCCGACCCCTAAGTACCCTTTCTTGGGGTGGGGCATCAAAATTATGCTTACTCTAATCATCTCGAATCATTTCTCCGAGGTCATCATCCTCTTCTACTCGCCCATAGATCTCTAACGACTATTACCAGGCTCTAATCTGACTTCTGGTTTGTAAGTTATGGCCTCCCAAAATTCTTTGGTAGTTAATAGTTGAGGACCATGTGTGTTAGGGACCTAACCCCTCATGTAGGTAGAATAATATATTTCCATGTAATAAAGGTCAATATTAATAAGGCTTAGCAATAAGGAAGAATAAGTCCAATGTAAGAAGACCTAATAGAAGCTTCCACTTCTAGAAGGATCTTTCTCCAAATGGTTCTTTTGATAGACATATTTAGTATAAATAGGAGTCGAGGGTATGAGAACTTTTGTCTTGGATATTATTGTAATAGAGCTATGCTCTACTGGAAGGTGCCCCCTCGAAGAGGCAAGTGAACATTCCTCTCAGTAATCAAAGTGCTCTTTCTGGTGTTATTCTAGTATCATTTCGGTATTATTGTGTTGTTGTTCTGGTTATATTGTTGTTCATCTTCCATTTCTAGCTATTTATTTTTGTTCTGCATACTATTTTATATATGGAATATTATAAGTGGTATCAGAGCACCTTCCTCGACAGAAAATTGTGGGTTAATTTTTTTCAAGGTAGAGACGTATTTCGACGTCTTTAAGCTACAAAGATCTGTCGTTACACTCATAAACCCGCGGTCAGGGATTCATACACGCAAGAAATACAAGAGGTACTTAAGCGCACATCTATTAGCCAGCCTTGTAACCCTTGTTGGTACCCCTTCGAGTGGTAGCTCATCAGACAACACCTGTATACGGATTGGCCTAGATTTCCTGAAGCTCTCCATAGATAAACCGATTGGCCGCATGACTGCTATTGTTCCACTAAGAACAACACTCAAGAAGATACTCTCTAGTATTTGGGTAGTCGGGTAGTGCGGCTAAGGGCACGGTCTAGCCTCCTTAGTTGGTGCCCTGAGATATTGGGCCGAGTACTACTGTTGGACCCTGCATGTATATCAGAGAGCTATAGCACAGGGCAAACCCTTATCTGTAGAACCCTTGAATACCTAACCATTGGGAAGGAAACAAAAACAAAGCAGGCAAGATCTATTGTCGCGTAGTTGTGTCTCCTACATTCGATTTGGGAAATTACTACACATTTCTTCCTGTTAAACATTTGGGCATTTCATCATTTGGTCATTTTTCCTGTTGGCACCATTATTTGACACCTATTTTGTTGGATTTCTCTATTCTCCCTTATCGCAGTCGTACCTATCAATTTTCAGCAAAAAACATTTGTGGACCCAACCCCCTTCCAACACCCTTATTTGGGATTTACCCCATTGGATTCAACTCGTCGCCCTGATCGTTGTGATACACTTCACCCATAACCCATTTTATGTGTGGTCCCACCTGCCCCTTTTCGTGTTCCCTCGTCATCATGGCCCATACCCGTAGACAAGACTTGGAAGCTCGCTTCAATACCTTGCACTCTAATTTCACAAAAACCCAACAAGAAGTACGACAGCTCAGTGACAATATTGTCTCCATCAATCAAAAAATGCATTCCTCCATAGCTGCCTCAATCGCAGAACTCAAACAAGACATGACTACCCAGTTTGAATCGGTCACTATGATGATCTGCACCAAGCTTCATATCCCTGCAGATCTTCCCTTATCTGACCCACCTTTGCATTCCGAAGGTGAAACTTCCTCTCATTCCTAGAATTTTCAACCCCATCCTTTTCAGCGTGACCTACGCCTTCCGCGTTTGGATGTGACCAAATTTGATGGCTCGAATCCCACTGGATGGGTAACTCAAATGGAACATTATTTCTCTTTGTATGGAATTACATATGAGTTGGCCAAACTCCGACATGGTGTTCTCCATCAAGATCAATAACGTTGGGAATGGTGGCAATGGAGAAAAAATTCTCGCCAAGGGTATGTGGCTTGGACACACTTTGTGGCAGAGCTTTGTGAACACTTTGACACTAACACCAACCATTTAGGTCGTTTGACAAAGTTAAAACAATCTGGCACAGTGGAAGACTTTATAGCTGCTTTTGAGCGACTGGCTTTTCGTACCGAGCGCATGTCTGATGCTTTTTTTCCGAGAATGTTTTATCAGTGGCCTCAAGGATGAGATTTGTGCCCATGTCCTCATGGATCAAACTCAAAGTTGGGTGGACACTACTTAAAGAGTTAAGGAAGCACAACAGGTTGTCTCTTCTCAAAACTGAAAACCCTCCTTTATTCCTCGCACTAAACAAGTAACTCCCACCACTCCTTCTACTCCACTAAAGATCCAAAAATTGACCAGGGCCGAAATAGTTGAAAGCCAACTCAATGGCCTTTGTTATAATTGTGATGACAAATATTTTCTGGGACACAAGTGTAAGGAACAAAAGACTTTTATGGCCATCTTGGAGGATGTTTCGGAAGAGGACGTTAAGGGTCCCCTTGTGTCCATGTCACTTGAACCCACTGACATAACCCCTCCCTCGGACCCTCCCGATGTAGAACCGGTCATTTCCCCAAATACTCTCACTGGCTTCTCTGCTCCCCAAACCCTCAAGCTAATTGGTTACATCAAGCATAGGAAGGTCATCACTCTTGTTGATAGTGGAAGCACCCATAATTTTATTCATCATCGCATTGCCCAAGAAACTAATTGCTATATTCGGGCAGTCAATAATTTTAAAATCATGATTGCCAATGGCGAGTCCATGAAATGTGGAGGGTGTTGTGAAAATGTGTGTCTCCAAATTGGTGACTACCACCTGAAATCTCATATGTTTGCTATCAACATGGGCGGTTGTGACATTGTGTTGGGTGTAGAATGGCTAAGGACTTTGGGTCCCATTCTCATGGATTTTAAGGAATTAACCATGCAATTCAACTAGGAGGGCCAACCATATAAGTTCCAAGGCATCACTATCGGTTCCCCAGAGATCATTAGTTCCCATCGCATGGAAAAGCTACTAAAAAAAGGTCATTCTGGCACTATTTCCCAACTCCATGCCATACAAGCAACTGAGACACCCTCTGTGCCACAAGACCTTCAATCCATCCTCTCTAAACATCAAGTGGTTTTTTCCACTCCCCAAGGACTCCCTCCTTCCCGTGGTGTTCATGATCATTCCATTCCCCTTGTCCCAGGTAGCCTTCCTCCCAATATCCATCCCTATCGTCACCCCTTTTCCCAAATAAATGAAATTGAGAAAATTGTTCAAGAACTGTGCAATGCAGGTGTTATCTGCCCTAGTACGAGCCCCTACTGTTCTCCTGTCGTCATGGTCCTTAAGAAAGAAGGTTCTTTGCCCTAAAAAAACTCACCATTAAAGACAAATTTCCCATCCATGTCATTGATGACCTCTTGGATGAATTGAGTGGCGCCCAGTTCTTTACGAAACTTGATCTTCGTTCTGGCTACCACTAGATCCATATGAAAGAGGCATACATTCCTAAGACTGAATTTAGAACTCATGAGGGCCACTATGAGTTTTTGGGCATGCCCTTTGGCCTGTGTAATGCTCCCTCCACTTTCCAAAGCCTCATGAATCATGTATTTTGTCCTTTTCTCCATCATTTTGTCTTAGTTTCTTTGATCATATCCTCATCTATAGTAAAACTTGGACAACCCATCTTCCTCATGTGGATCGAGTTCTCCATCTACTCTCTCAACACCAACTTTTCCTCAAACATTCTAAATGTGCTTTTGTTGCCTCAGAAGTCAAGTACTTGGGTCATCTTGTTGGCAAGGTCGACGTCAGGGTGGATCCTAAAAAGATTGAAGTTATGCAAGATCGGCCTCACCCAAAGACTCTCAAAAGCTTGTGTGTATTTATGGGTTTAACAGGTTATTATCGCAAGTTTGTTAAGAACTATGGAAAGATTGTGACACCTCTCACTGCACTCCTTAAAAAGAATTCTTTCACTTAGACTCCAGCAGTTGCTCAGGCTTTTCAAACCTTGAAGATGGCCATGTGCACCACTCCATTCCTGGCCCTCCCTGATTTCACAAAGACCTTTGACCTCGAATGTGATGCTTCTGGGAAAGGAATTGGTCTTGTCCTTATGCAAGAGGGTAGGCCTTTGGCCTTTACGAGCAAACAACTGTCCAAGCAAAATTTGGGCAAATCAATCTATGAAAAGGAAATGTTGGCTATTTTGCATGTCGTGGATCTTTGGCACCCTTATCTATTGGGGCAACGCTTCCAAATTAAGACAAATCATCAAAGCCTCAAGTATTTTATGGAACAACGCATTTCCTCCCCAGAGAAACACAAATGGGTGGCTTAGCTCTTTGGATATGATTATGAGATCATTTACAAAAAAGGCAAAGATAATGTGGTTGTTGATGCACTTTCCAGAAAATATGAAGATGAAGGGTCCCTTTTTTCTCTCTCCTTCATTGTACTAGATTGGCTCCAAGTTGTTCGCCAAGAATGGTTACACGATCCCAAAAGTCCGCATCTGATACAACAATTGCAGTCCAATTCTCCAATTTCCCCAGGGTACTCTTGGCTCAATGATGAGCTTCGATACAAAGGTCGTTTGTATTTAAGTAAACAGTCAAAACCTAAATCCACGGTACTCTCTGAGCTTCATGCTACACCCACAGCGGGGCACTTCGAGTTTACCAAAACTTATGACCGGGTCAAACGTTCTTTTTTCTGGGATGGTATGAAACATGACGTTCGTAATTTTGTGGTTGAATGTGATGTTTGTCAATGCAACAAGGGTGAAACAGTCAAATCTCATGGCACATTACAACCGCTTCCAATTCCACCTTCTATTTGGCGGGATATCTCTATGGATTTTATTATAGGCTTACCTAAATCGGACAATAAATCAGTCATCATGGTGGTAGTTGATCGTCTTTCCAAGTATGCTCATTTCTGTGCTCTTCAACACCCATTTACAACATCCACTATGGCTCAACTTTTCATGGATTAGGTCTTCAATCTTCATGGCATGTCACATTCTATTGTTTCTGAATGCGACCCAACTTTCACCAGCAATTTTTGGCAAGAACTATTCAAGCTACAAGGCACCCAATTGCATCTCAACACAACTTATCATCCCCAGACTGATGGTCAAACTAAAATTGTCAACAAGTGTTTGGAAACATATTTGAGGTGTTTTGCATCGGAAAGGAAAAATCAGTGGGCTCAATGGTTACCACTAGTTGAATGGTGGTACAACACTTCATACCATACAGCTACCCGCATGACTCCTTTCGAAGCGGTATATAGACAAAAGACACCTTCAGTTCTCTCATATTTTCCAGGTGTCTCGAAGGTCCAAGCGGTTGAACAAACACTTACAGTTCAAGAGGCTATTCTCCGTACCCTCAAAGATAATTTGGTCATGGCCCAGAATCGCATGAAGAAATAAGCAGATCAATGTCGCTTTGAACGTCAATTTGCAGAAGGAGATCAGGTGTTTCTTCGACTGCAACCTTACAAGCAAAATTCCCTCAAGGCTGACCATTGTCAGAATATGGCGCCCAAATTTTATGGTCCTTATACCGTTCTCCAGTGTGTGGGACAGGTGACCTATTAGTTAGATTTGCCCAGTCATTCTAAGCTCCATCCTGTTTTTCATGTTTCATGCTTAAAGAAGGTGATTGGAACCAAGTGCCAAACTCAAACAAACCTTCCTGAGTTGGACAAAGAAGGCTCCATTTGGCTACAACCACAACCAGTTTTGGACCATCGTGAGCGTTTTCTGCATCAACGAACCATCAAGGAAGTGTTAGTCCAGTGGAAAGCTACAACTCCAGCAGATGCCACTTGGGAACCAGCTACCATTCTGCAATAATTTCCTCATCTCAAGCCTTGAGGACAAGGTTAATTTTAAGGGGGAGGACATGTTAGGGACTTAACCCCTCACGTAGGTAGAATAATATATTTCCATGTAATAAAGGTCAATATTAATAAGGCCTAACAATAAGGAAGAATAAGTCCAATGTAAAACGACCTAATGGAAGCTTCCACTTCTAAAAGGATCTTCCTCTAGATTGTTCTTTTGATAGACATATTTAGTATAAATAGGAGTCGCGGGTATGAGAAATTTTGTCTTGGATATTATTGTAATAGAGCTCTGCTCTGCTGGAGGTTTCACCCTTGAAGAGGCAAGTGAACATTGCTCTTAGTAATCAAAGTGATCTTTCTGGTGTTATTCCGATATCATTTCGATATTATTGTGGTGTTGTTATGGTTATATTGTTGTTCATCTGCCATTTCTAGCTATTTATTTATGTTCTGCATACTTTTTTATATATGGAATATTACAACGCGGAACCCACATGGCTCCACCTCATTAGTACCGTCCCCAAGTTCCTACATCCATGGGTAAGGTTCACCCACTATCCAATCCAATGACAGGACACGGTCTTCATTTAACGCACAGGCTAGAGGGAAGTTCGACGTTTGGCACTTGGGTGTTGAACGCCCCTCCTCCTTTTTGCACGTCTATCCCCTCGAGTCTTGAATTCCCAGACTCCCGAAGGGTCCCAAAATCTCGCCATGTGGCTTTGGCCTTTGGGAATTTCAACTTAACCTCATCACGACATTCCAAACCTCTGGAGTCCCGAAGTCCAGAAGGGTCCACCCTCACACGTGGTGATGTACTAGATGCAGAGACAAACACAGGTGGGTCCCGCATATTCCTCCCGCCAAATGGACCAAGCAGGTAAGTGCCACGTGTGACATGCGACAAGGCAGAGATGACATGTGGCCCCTATAGTGGGTGACATGTGTCACATGTTAATGGATACAAAGGGCCTATGAAACGCATGAATCCAGGTGACACATGGCACCTCAAACGTGGGTCCATGTCACCCTGGGTAACGTCAGTGTGTCGCATCACCCCAGACTGGTAGCTTTCCAAGCCCTTCGATCTCACAGTCAAGGTATATCTATGTAACCGCTAGATCGACGCCCTTCATTACTTTGTAACTTTGACATTCGGGGGATTCGTAGTGTGACTTCCTCCTTATTCCCAGAGTGGTCAACGTCGGGCTGACCATGGTCTAGATCTAACGGTTAACAAGAAATCCCCAAAGGTCCATAGATCTACGGTCCTCGTCACTTCTCAACTCCGACCTTCGGGGGTTTCAACATTATGGCTACTCCATTCTCACGAAGCAGGACTCCGTCAAAGTACCATACACGGGTCCCTCCTCTATTTAAATAGATGGTTAAGAGGGGTTCTTAACGGACTCCCCAGATCCACGACTCTCATAACTTTGTAACTTCGACGTTGGGGGAGTTTGGTAGTTTAACATCCCAATTCTCTTGAAGTAGGACTTCGCTGAAGTTATCTCGGCATAAATCCAATGACCAAGGGACTCTCGAATACTCTCGAATATGTGGTTCGCGGTACTTCGCAATAACTGAATAGATCAAGGTTTAATGGTGGGGAAAGTCTATATGTCCCAGATAAGGAAACCACCTGGCGCCAGTCAACCTTGCGAGTAGACGCAACCATCAGTTACCTTCAGCCGATTTATAAACGGTAGGGTTGAAACTCTCCGAAGCTCTGAACTCCAAGAGTTTTGAAGCCATAAGGCTTAACTTCTTTCAAGCCCATCATAGGATTCCCAGAACTTGGTCACATGGGTACTTCAGAAACTCTCGTGGGATACGCGCTAATTCCTTTAGCTGTAAATGGGTTAAGGGCATGGGCATGAGCCCTCGTTCATACAGTGAAGAGTCTCAAGGAGGCACCCTCCTTCCTCATGGTCTGAACTTGGAATTCCCGCAAGGGTAGATTCCAGAGGTCGACAAGACTTAGCCATTCCAATAAATCTTACCCTGACCCTCTTGTAGGTTTACATCCCACGACTCTTTAACTACTAAACTGAGGCAAGTAGATGACCATTCAAAAGCATGAGTTCACAGGGAGTTGATACATACATCTACCTTATTCATTCAATACAGAAATCATTCATATACAAATAAACATATGTGCATTCTATCACCATTTCCATTTCAACACGCAGAGTATGAATATACTTATCACAAAACCAAAGTTCGTGAAGTGACTGCTGAAAGGGGTGCTTGTTGTTGAATTTTCAATAATCTAGGATTAAGCATGAAGTTCATTCCATTTTAGCATTTTACTTAAACCATAAACAATTTGTTGCAACAACCAAGATCACAAGAAGAAACACCATGCACAAGTACACAAGAAGTATCCTGGGAAACNGCACAAGTACACAAGAAGTATCCTGGGAAACCCTTCTTAACAAGGGAAGAAAACCCAGCCAATCAATTGCTATATTCTTCAAGAGAAATACCTCCACCACCATAAAGACCTATCACACAAGAGGGTGCTCACAAAACCTAGAAGACTAGCACCCAAGAGAGGTGCGCACTTTTCCCAAGAACAAGTGTTTGCTGAAATTTCCAAACTCACACTTGTGATATGATTCCTCAATGAGGAATTTACCTTTATTTATATTAAATTGAACCTGTCAACAGTAATGTCTATTGGCACAACAGGGCCGACCTCAATAACTCTTAATATAATTAATAATTACCATATTAACTAGCTTTTACATTAATTATCTTTCACTTTAGGGTGGGGTTGACCTGTACCCTTTACATCACAAATAGGGATATAGGTAAGTCTAACTCTTGAACAATATATATCGGGATCTCATACACCCACTAGTGCTCAGCCACTAGGGGCACATCCATCTGTGCTCAGCCACAGGGATGTCCACATCTTTATCTCACCGCGTCTCACAGGAGAACCACACTCACTAGTGCTCAACCACTAGGATCACGTTCACTTGTGCTCAGCCACAGGCACGTCCAACTCAGTAGATCTTCTTTCTCATTGCGTTACACAGGAGAATCATCTGGAGTATCACATCATCTCAACTCTCTGCTCAGAGGAGGCTAATACATCGTTTCATCTATGTCTCAGAACGATGCACCCAGCTCATGGGCTTTTCCACAAATTCACCTGTGCTCAACCATAGGCACGACCAACTCAATAGATCTTCTTTATCACTACATTACATAGGAGAATCATATGGAGTATCATCTCAACTCTCTACACAGAGGAGAACAATAAACCCATCACATGGGCTCCTTCACCCCTCACAGGGGTACACAACATTCCATCTTCGTCTAAGAGAAGAACCACACACCCAACTCATGGGAACACCCAACTCATGGGCTTTCTCTCAGGCCAACTTACTCAGTCTGTGTCCTGGAGGATGTCTCACGCAGATGTAATCATCAACACTCTCTCTCACCTAGGGAGGCATTCTCCATCAGGCCAAATATCGCATGAAAGTACTCGAACTTTGTCTTGGCTGTAGTCACCAACACTCCCTCTCAGCTAGAGAGGTATTCTCCACCAAGCCAGTTTCTCACAGAAGTACTCGAACTTCGTATTAGCAAGCAGTTTGGTGAAGATATCTGCAATCTGCTCAAGTGTAGGAAGGTACTGCATGTGTACTTATTTCCTCTGCATCATGTCTTTGATATAATGATATATTATCTTAGTGTGTTTCGATCTATCATGAAACACAGGATTCTTAGAGAGCTTCACAAAGCTCTAGTTGTCACAATGAATAGTAGTAGGATCCATCTCATGATCAAATAAATCCGTCAGAAGTTTGTGAAGCCACACTACTTCGTGGACTGCAACACTCAATCTTGTATGCTTTGTGACTACGGTACTCAAGGCCACAGAGCTTTGTTTCCTGTTGCACCCGGAAACCATGGAAAACTTGAAGGAAAAGCAACAACTAGATGTGCTCTTCCGGTCCATTGTACTCTCTGCCCAATCTATATTGACATATCCCTGCAAACTCAATTCCACACTGGAGTCATATATCATGCCACATCTAACTGTGCCTCGTATATATCTCAATACATGTTTTACTGCTATCTCGTGAGTCTGTCTCGGCTAACTCGTGAATTGACTAAGTACATTCACTGCATAACATGAATCAGATATGGTGTTACCCAGATACATTAGTGATCCAATCAGTTGTGGATCAATCTCGTCTAAATCATCATCATTCATTTTCTTCAAATTCATCACCATCGGTGTAGGCATGGATTTGTATTTAGTCATGCTGAACTTCTTTAATATCCCCTTCTGTATATTTTCCTTAACTCAGGAAAATCTCATCGGTCCTTTGTCATACTTCTTGTCCCAAGAAGTAGTGCATCACACCTAGATCCTTCATCTCGAAATCAAAAGTCAAAGCTTGCTTGTAGCCAACAACAAGGCTTTCTGAATAAGTCACCAAAATTAGGCTCCACCAACAATGTAATAATATAGGTTTGGATCAGCAACACTCTTGCTGAAAACCAAACTCATCAAGAATCCATCTATCTGATGTAGTTTCCAACTCATGGATGGTAGTACAGATGGAAGTGTATCGGGCTTGCTGGATCAAGTGTCTCATCATAGAAAACTCCCTCTGTTTGTGAGAATCCTATGGCTACAGATTTCGCTTTGTATTTCTTGATACTTCCATTGGTTGCATGCTTGATCTTATAGATCCACTTGGAAGTCACCACACACTTCCCTTCTGGTCTCTGAACAATATCTCATACATCATTTTTTAAGATATACTAGTATTCTTCTGTCATGGCATCTTGCCATACATGTTCACCTATCGCTTCTCCTGTACAAGAAGGCTCAAAATCAATGAAGTGGCTCATGACTGAAGGGTGGCTCAAAAATCTCTTTTTCTTTCTCGGGATGTGCCTTAAGGGGCTTGTATGTTCCTCTACCTCATGTAGAGTCTGTCAAGCCTAGGCAGGCCTTTTATGCTCTATTGCAATATCTCTGGGCATATCAACTAGAGCAACTGGATAGGCTGGAATAATGTTTGTCTCCCTCTGAACTGCTCAAGGGGGAGAAGGTATTGTCTCATTGTCAATCTCCATTTGAGATTCTTTGTATATTTGACAGGCTATCTTTTCTTCAAAGGAAACATCTCTGCTTGTCTCAATCTGTCTATCACTAAGGATGTATATCTGATATGTCTTTGAAGATTCACTTGTTATATCAAAAATGTATCCTTTCTCCCTAAAGGGTCTAGCTTGGACCTCTTCTCTTTGGGTACATAAAAATACACTGGGCACCCAAATATCCTGAAGTGTTCAATCTCGGGCTTCACTCCGGTGAAAGATTCTTCGGAAGTTATGTTTCTTCAAAATCTGGTGAAGACTCATGTTCTGAACATATACTGTGTCATGCATGCTTTTGCCCATAGAATCATATAAAGATTATGATCACGAATTATTGCATTGGTTGCCTCAATGATGGTTCTATTCTTCCTCCTTCTTAAATAGTTTTGACTCCCTATGAAGTCTGGAGTATAACCATCTTCCTTTGTTGTTAACCTGCCTGGAACAAGAAAAACAAACGAAAGGAAACAAAACAAGAATATCTCCTAAAGGAGAATAATGAGTATATCTCTAGAATCAAAAAAATTTAAGGATTGTTGTCACAGTTACAACACCTACTTGTAATGTAGCAACCTTTAGAAATGTAGTTTAGAGGCATGATAATTAAAAAAATCAAACCTGGAGTCTTCACCTCTAGTGTGTTATTCCTTTGAATGCACTGAGATCCCTCTGGATCCATGACTTCAGCAAAGGTTCCTTCCTCCTACAATTTCCCTCATGACAATGATACAAATAATATATACAAGAGCATACTTGAGGGTGTTGATATGATTTCTTCAATGGCACCTGGCTGATCTTTGTCCTCTAAGATCTTCATGAAGAAGGTAGTCACGGTGTCACCTTTTGTCATCTTTTTATTTTGAAGCTGGCCCTTCAATGTAAGAGCTTGAGTAGATGATTGGCTTCATTGTATTGACGTCATGTTCCTTCCTTTCATCGATAGTTGTCTCTGGTAAACCTTTTTGTATCACCCACAATAAGTCTTCCTCTGAAGTCTTGTCTTCCAGGAGCTTGAAGTTGCTTGATCCATCAAACTTATCTTCCATCATAGTTTTGTTCATCATATTTTTAGATTCTTCATAAACCCTTGTTAACTGGGCTAGAAAACCTAATGGCTAGGCTACACGAGCAACCTTAGGTTTTGTTGGGCTTATGATTGCCAACAATAAGACTTTAAAGTCAGAAGTGTTATCACCCCATAAATTATGGGAATCAACTTATGACTTGGATATTATTGATATTATCTGTATCTAGTGTTTTTATTGAAAATTTTATTTTTCATTTTTGCAAAAAGAAAAAGAAAAAGGAAAAGAAAAGAAAAAAGAAAAAAGAGAAAAGAGGGCATAAAAGAATGGAAACAAAAGCCCCATGCAATAACAGTGACTTGGTCATACCTTTCAAACATGATCAAGTCCTTCTAAATTTTCAAGGTTGATAGGCTAGTGAATGCATCTGATCAGACTGTCTAATCCTGGTCAGATAGCCCATAGGATAGGCTAGTGAATGCATCCGATCAGACCATTTAACTCGTCGACAGCCCACAGGTTAGAGGTAGAATAGACTGATCGTACCATCTAATCCTCGGTCGATAGCCCCCGGTGATAGAATTAGTGAATAAGTTCCACTTGCATCGCTGTCTAATCCTGGTCATATGTCCCTTAGGAAAATAATGTCTTAACCCAAGGAAATGGAAAGGAAGGAATGGAATGGAATGGAATGGATGGAAGGAAAGGAGGGAAATGATGGAAATGGATGGAAATGGATGGAACGGATGGAGCCCGGACGATGGATGGAATGGATGGAATGGATGGAATGGAATGGAATGGACGGAGGATAGGTAAGAAAGGAATGGAATGGAAAGGAAATGGAGGACGACAGGAAGGATGGACGACAGATGGAGGACAGCCGAGGACATTGAATGGACGAAATGGATGGAGTGGAAGGAAATGGAAGGAGGACAGGAGGATGGAATGGAAAGGAATGGATGGAAGGAAGGATGGATGGAAGGATGGAGGAAATGGACCCGGACGGACAGGAATGGATGGACGAGGAGGCCGGAGGAATGGATGGATGATGGATGGGGATGGATGGATGAGGAATGGATGGATGGATGGAGGATGGATGGAAGGAAGGAAGGAGGATGGATGGATGGAATGGAGGATGGATGGACCATCTGAAAGGAATGGACGGAAGGACAGGAATGGACAGGAAATGGATGGACAGGAGGATGGATGACTGAGCAGGAAGGGACAAGGAATGGACAGGAAAGGATGGAAGGATGAAAGGAATGGATGGAATGGAAGGAAGGAATGGATGGATGGATGGAATGGAGGATGGAATGGATGGACAAATGGAAGGGAATGGAAGGAATGGAATGGTGGAATGGACCGATTCTATCCACAACAACAGTGCAGTTACCTGAAGGCACCATAGACCTCGCCAAGTCTATGGAGAGAGAATGAATTTGCAAGAGTCCGAACGAAGTAGACTCAAGAAAGAAGTGGAAAATCTACAAGAGCTGAAGACTTCTTTCCTTCCTGCATAAGTCCGCCAAAGAGAAAATGTGAATGAGCAAATTAAGAAGGATTTACAGCAACTCCACAAGCAGAAAATGGCGGGGAAGACCTTGTCTGAGATCAAAGATATTGTGTGGGCCGATATTTCCAAATCCATAAATGAAATTTATCCCATGGTTCAAATGTTTTGAACAAATGAGTTGCTCGGAGAGGAGCAAAACAAGTTGTGGAGAATATCAGGACAGAGCTGGGAGACATGACATCTCAAGCTAATGAAATCATAAGGTTCTTAAATTCAAAGACCAGGAAGGAACTAGAAGAATTGAAGATCGAGGGCAGGACAAAAACTATATTGGAGGTGAAAAGAGTTCTCTATCTTCAAAAGAGGCCTCATGCTTCAGAAATTTTGAGGAGAAATCCAAGTTATGGATCAACAAGGAGTGCAAAATTTTTTCCACAAGATAGATGCTCAGAAAAAAGAAAGGCTTGCCCCGGTATGAAGGTCTTTAATGATAAATTAATGACACTTCTCGACTACAAGAAAAGGCTGACAAAAATATCCAACGACAGCTCAAAGTTCGCAGGAATACAAGGGAGTATCAGTAGAGCATTCATGGATGCCCCGCAGTTGGATATTAGTATTCAACACAAGATTAAACACTTATTCGTCATCGCTTCTCCACACATTTGCTAAACATAATGACATGGATGAAGTGTATAGGGAGATCAGGCGAAAGTCACGCTGTCGTGTCATATCGATGGGAAGAGTTGTGCGACCGCTAGATTAGTGATGAGATGTCACCTATCTAGCTCACCGTCCAAATGTAAGAGTTTGTGAAGGCACCGCCAATCCGCCTACCCGTGGTTCAAACAACAGATGAGTCACCAAACAATTTTGATTAGTTAAGTTAGTTATGCTAAAATAGAATGGACACCGCCCCCATCGCTATGACATGAACGCTTGTATTTTGACTTATAAATACTTCATTTTTCAATGTATTGAGGGTGGTTGGTTCGCACACCCTGTTACTATCATCAAGTGCCTAGATAATTTTTTTGAAGAGATCCGCCATTAATAAAGAAGAAGTACTTCTGCGTGATTCCCCAAGATGTTCATATGACGGATTTTCTCACAAATGTTTTCGTCTGGTGAATCATCTTGTTCTTCATAACTAATCTTATGAATAGCTGCTTATGTTTCAGGATTTATCTTGGATTCCCTGTTTTCGACTCTAAAGATTTTAATGTTCATCTTCTAAATATCTTCAATTAAGATATTCTTAAGTGCTTGTTAACTGAAGTTATTTTCCTTTTATCTTTCTTCCGGATCATCATTTAAATTATAAAAAGATCCAAGAATGTGTTATCTCGCTAGAAGGATTTTTCTCGTGATTTTCTCCAAGGTATCTTAGATTTTATTAGATACAAAAACCCCATATCCCAATGGATGTATAAACTATCTCAACCAATCTTAAAACCCTTTTTACCACAAACAAAAACTCGCTCTTTACCTAGCCTATCATCTAAATTGATAATAAACAAAGTTAAATCCATATAGAGAGATCCTCTCTCTCAAGTCGAAGGCTAGATCCCAGCTTTAAAAGCGTTGGTTAAGGTTACTTTTGTAAATTTCTTCTTTTCAACCTCTTGGAAATTTTACCAAGTGCTAACAAGAAGAACACATGTAATCTTGAAGGCTTCTTCAAAGAGTCGCAGAAACACAATTCTGAAATTTCTGCAGAAAAATGCGAAACCCTAGGGCCAAAAATACAAAATTCTCGAATTTCACTTTGAGAGTTTATGGACGTATGGTGAAGGAGGTCAATTCTCCCCGGCCCAACAAATTTCAACCCCAACGCTGGAACACTCAAAAAGGAGAGGGTCATATGGTTATTTGGAAACCCTAGGAGGGTCGATGGTATGCAAGAAAAGATGAGGAATGATTGGTACAAAATTGTGCAATGGGTTCTTCAAGACCTATATGCTCTAATACCATGTTGAATTTTCAATAGCCAGGCTTTAAGCATGAAGTTCATCTCATTTTAGCATTTTACTTAAACCATAAACAATTTGTTGCAACAACCAAGAAAAAAAAAAAAAAAAAAAAAAAAAAAAAAAAAAAAAAAAAAAAAAAAAAAAAAACCTTCTCAACAAGGGAAGAAACTCCACCAATCCTTTGCTATATTCTTCAAGAGAAAGACCCACCAATTATAAACATTCCAGTACATAAGAGGGTGCCTACAACCCTCGTACATCTCAATACCAAGAGAGGTGCACATCTTTTCCAAAGAACAAGTGTTTCTCCTGCTGGAAATTTCCAAACTCACACTTGTTCAATGGGGAATATCATACCTTTATTTATATTAGACTAAACTTGTCAATAATAGTGTCTATTGGGTACAATCAGCGGTAGGGTATGTATACTGTGAGACTTTACCTACCAAATCATTGCATGAGGGGGGTCCCTTGTCCCACAAACAGGTCTCACACACCAATTTGGTGTGTTGGCTTGGTCGCGACCTTAAAAAATAGATTATTAAAAATACGTACTGAGAGGGCTCAATGGTTAAGAACATGTGTTTTAAGAGGTCACAAGTTCAAAACTAAAGGGGGTAGGGTATGTATACCTTCGTAGGACTCTTTACCAACAAATCGCTTTTCATGTAGGGGGTCCCTTGTCCCACAAACAAGGGGTCTCATACACCAATTGTGTGTGTTAGCTTGGTCGTGTGACCTTAAAAATAGATTATTATTATTATTATTAATTACTATTAATTATCTTTTACATTAATTATCTTTCACTTTAGGGTGGGGCCGACCTGTACCCTTTACATCACAAATAGGGTTACAGGTAAGTCTGACTCTTGAACAATATATCAAGGGATCTCATACACCCACTAGTGCTCATCCATCTGTGCTCAGCCATAGGGATGTCCAAATCTCTATCTCACTGCGTCTCACAGGAGAACCACACTCACTAATGCTCAGCCACTAGGATCACATTCACCTGTGCCCAGCCACATGCACGTCCAACTCAACAGATCTTCTTTCTCATTGCGTTACACAGGAGAATCATCTGGAGTATCACATCATCTCAACTCTCTTCTTAGAGGAGGCTAATACATCGTTTCATCTCTGTCTCAGAATGATGCACCCAACTCATGGGCTTTTCCACACTTCCAACTTAGCATATTTTCTTTCTCACTGCATTACACAGGAGAATCCTCTGGAGTGTCATCTCAACTCTTTGCACATAGGAGAACAGTAAACCCATCACATGGGATCCTTCACCTCTCACAGGGGTACACAACATTCCATATCCGTCTCAGAGAGGAACCACACACCCAACTCATGGGCTTCCTCACCCTTCATAGGGGCACACAACGTTCCTTGTCCATCTCAGAGAGGAACCACACACCCAACTCATGGGCTTTCTCACAGGCCAACTTACTTAGTCTGTGTCCTAGATGATGTCTCACGCAACTATAATCATCAACACTTGTTTCCACCCAACCATAGGCACAACCACTCCCGACGAATTTACCATTGGCCACCCCCAAGCTAGACCATGATGCTTTGAGAGACACTCTTTCTTCTTGCTCAGCTACAATCATGGACGAAGGTTACTCTCCTCCTCCCACATGGTCTTGGCAATCAATTTTCTGTGTACCAAGCAAGGAGGTATAAACGAGTACTTCCACAGTCACTCGCCAACCTCGTTTAACAACTTGTAACGAAAACCATGCCAGCCACTTCTTGCGCCCAGAAGGAGTTTATCTCTCATTTCTTCCTCGAACGAAAGAGTTGTAGCAACTCTTTTTCTCTTAACGAGATTGATTTTTCGACTCTGCTCTCTTTGCAGATCTACCTTTTTTCTCTTGCCTCTGCCCATGAATTACCTCTTTCTTTCCATCCTCAGCAAGGTTGCATGGGTCCAAATCCCTAGCTTATGGTCAGGTATGGAAGTCTTGCAGATGGGTACTCTGCCCCATCTCCTCATTAACTCTCGAGGAGGAATATTCCAGCTACCACTCTGACTGGTAATTCATTTATGGGTCAAAGAACTGTTATGGGTCTGAGCCATTAATTCCAGTAAGGTACTAGTTTGGTGGGGGGGTCATCTCAACCATTTTTGGTTCCCCTCACCATCTCTCTCATAACATCCATGGTCTATCTTGGCAAACCCCCCTTTCAACAGTTATGCAACACTTATCCATTTTCTATTAGTAACAAAACATACATACATTGGCCTTTTATGCAAAGGTTCATCAAATCAAACATCCACACATATCTAGTTTGCCATAGTCTCTTGGCCAGTTATAGTTATATTTGCAAACTAGGGGAAACAAGGGTATTACACCCGATACATACAACACATCTTGTATATGAATAGTATCTTCGGACTCTAGTTGGAATAAAGTTGTCCCAACTCCTCTCACTGCATACTTGGCATTATCACCAAGTTTAACTCATAATGTTGAATCCCTCTCAACTAAATATGAGAGACAATTACAAGAACTTGTCATGTGCCTAGAAGCACCACTATCCATTAACCAAATATCATTGCCATCTGCAATAGTGCATGAAAGAGCAAAGACAAAGAAGTACTCTTTCTGAAGTCCATCTGCAATCTCATCAAGTTTAGATTATTTTGTCTTCTTCTATGGTGGATGCTCATCGATATAAACTGTTGATGAATGTTGTTTTCCCTTCCTTTTCTTTTGAGGACATTGAGAATCACATTGAACAAATGTATGACAATTGAAGAACTTGATTTTTGAAAGAGCCTTCTTCTCCTATTCTTTAACTAGGGCTGATCCTCTTGTATTTTTCTTTCCAAAATTCCTTTTTCCTTTTTCTTTTCTTGCATGAGCTGCAAGAGCTTGAGTTCCTTCATCCTGGGGTTTCTGCAAGCTATTTTTGGACAATGTTCTGGCCTCCTCCTGGACAAAATCAGTCCATAGCATATCAAACTTGGGCAACTCCTCTCATCCACAAATGCTATGAACAAATTGATCCGAATTATTTTTAGAACGAAATGAAAGTAGAGATATTACAATGAAATACACATAAAAATTTCCATAAACAGATAAATACAACAATACATGATTTCTATTAATGAAATAAATGTACAGAGACTGTAAAAATATAGAGTGGAAGACTTGCTAGAATAGTGGCAAATTTATCTCTGAGAAGAGATGTGACGACTACGCTCATTCGCAAGAAGATGAGTACAATGAGGCTATGAAGGCATTTTTATGATAAACATGAATGCCAAAACCCTATACATCCAAAAACCTAACCCTATAAGATGAAGCGCCAAAAGTCATGTGGGCCCCGTTGGTGTAAGTTAGTACATCAACTTCTCGGGGTCATAACTTAGGCGTGTGATAGCCCACTGGAAAGGCCTTTTCGAGAACTACGCATTATGCCATCAAACTCTGACCCTGTCTACAATTTGACTATGGAAAGCCAAGAAAACACTATTTAGGGCCCCAAATGGCCCCGAAAGTACAAAAAGATGTACTGACATGAAAACTTCCAAAATAAGCCAATTGGAATAGGTGGGAGACCACCAATATCCACCTAGATGTTGTATAGGGCTTCAGAACAACCCTAGAAGTGCAGAACCCACAATTACAAAGAAATGTTCCCATTACAGAGAAACGTCCTGAACTGAAAACTGTCAAGATGATACAGTTGGAATTTGGAACAGGTGGGTGGCCATCAATATCCATCTGGATCAGTCCCCCCCCTAGGAAGCAATGGTATCCATTGCGTTGATTTCCTGGGGAAGAGAGGAAAGCGTTTTCTAAATCTGAATCTTGGTGAGCTACGTGCCTTATTGGAGAAGTTGCGTTGCTTGGTCTGTGGAATGCTGTCACAAACCTGTTGTTGGCGGGGTTGAATCTGTTCCACCAAACTGTTGTCTCTAGGCTTGACAGGGCATTATGTAGGCACCATCGTAGGTGAAGAAACAATATCTTCTTTCTCTTCATCAATATGCTTTTGTTGGATAGAAGGTTTTGAGGCTATAGTGGTTGCAGTGGTCTTTTGTGCATCCTTTGAACAAATTGTGAAGAGGATGAATTTTGAAGTATGAGAGATTACCTTGCAGCACTGTTTTGGTGGAACAGTAGTCGGAACTACCTCTGGTATCCTATAGAGCTGACCCCCCAGAGTAATAATGACAGTACAAGGTTGAGACTCATAAACAACATGACATTTCCACATATATGGTTGGCCCAAAATGACATCACAGACATCAAGAGGGGCAACATCACACACTACCTCATCCTTGAAGGGTTGGATGCCATACGATAAGCGACACCGCTGGCTGACATGAAAATCTCTTCCTTGGTGAAGCCACCCGAGGTTGTATGGTTTCAGGTGTGGTGTTGTCGACAAACCCAACTATTTGATGACCTTAGCTAAGATGAGGTTCTTCTGGCTGTCGCTATCAATAGTGAAATGCAACGGGGTCCCTTTCACCCACATCTGTGAATGGAAGAGGCGCTCCCCCTCTTCAGGATCTACCGGTTCTTATGGTTGAATTGTTGTGGTTGCAACAGTAGCAATGGGGTCTATGTCGATGATCTGTTTGTTTTCAATATTTTATTGAACAGATGTTGAATCAACGTTCGGCTCCATGTCTTTGACCTTGACCACCAATGATTGTTTCGAATGACATTCATCGGTGTTGTGCCAGGGGATTTTGTGGAAGTTGCACCACTTCGTAGTGTCATTCTTCGTCTTTCCTTTACCCTTATTTTCATGTGTCTTGGACTGGTTGTCGGGAGGCTGTTGGTTAGGGTTGTCTTTCCCATGCTTTGGTTGTTATGGATTTGCATACCCAAACTCCCATTTTTTCTGGTGCCTAAATTTTTGCTCGATTTTGACAACATATCAATAGGAAGCTCCCAATGATGAGATGTTTAGGAAATCCATTTCAGTTTGGATGTACCTATGCAAATCCCCATGGTATTTCAGAACTAGATGTTGCTTGGAGTCTTTGATACCCAACTTGGTGCGCAAGGTATGGAAAATATTTGTGAACTTTGGTACTGTTTGACTCTTCTCTTGTCGTAGTGTGGTCCATCTCATGTACTGGTCTTCATAGTTATCAACAGGGTAGTATTGTTCCTTGACCGCATCCAAAAAAAAATACCAAGTGGGCTTGACCCCATATATTCCAGATTCCTCTGTGGAACTTTTCTCCCAGTAAGTTTCCCACCAATGTTTGACATGGGGGAGAGCCTTAAGGAGTACAAAGGTGATCTTTTCCCTGTCAGAAAAATTGTGAACAAAGAAATAACCTTCTAGCAAATTTAACCATTTTTCTAAGGCATCCACGTCCATCTGACCTTCAAATACGAGAATATAAAAATTAACTTGTACCTTGAAGGGAGAGGTTCCTCCAAAGTGGTCACTTAATGAAGATGTGCATGTTGTTATCGACAGGCATTAAAGGATGTGGGAAAAATTCTCCATCATTTTGTCCCTTTGTTGCATGAGAGATTGCTCAAGCAACAGGTTAATAGAATCTTTTGCTCCATCATTTTTCTTTTCTTCCACCATAGAGGGTTTCTTGGGCGTGCGAGGGTGATTGTCCTCAAGAGAGACATCTTTGAGACCCAACTTGCTATACTCGGACCTTGTCGGGGACATGCACTGAAAAACGATCAAGAGCAGCCTGCTCTGATACCACTGATCCGGATTATTTTCGTAACGAAATGAAACCAAAGATATTGCAATGAAATACACGTAAAAATTGCCAGAAACAGAGAAATACAACAATACATGATTTCTATTAATGAAAGAAATGTACAGAGACTGTAAAAATATAGAGTGCAAGACTCGCTAGAATGGTGGCAGCTTTATCTCTTAGAAGAAATGTGACGGTTATGCTCATTCACAAGAAGATGAGTACAATGAGGCTTTGAAAACCTTTTTATGATAAACATGGATGCCAAAACCCTAGTGTAAGGTCTCTTCCAACAGAGCCTTATAAAACATAAGTTAAAATAGAGAAATGTTATCCTAACTTTTGTACCCATTCATTATTCAGCATAATTAAAATTTATGAGCAACATCATAATAAACCACATATTCAGCAGCATGATAATAAACCACACAACACATCATAATAATGAAAATATATACCTCTAACTGATGCTATTGTTGTTCTCCGACTCTGCCTGATGCTCTACTCAAAACCGACTAACCTCCCGACCAACTAGGAGCAGAGCCTCTCCAGCTCCCTAGCTCCAGGATTCCGTAAGGATTCCTGGCCCCCCGAGCCCAAAACTCCCAGCAACAGGTGCCCCCTATCTCAGTCCACCAAACTCCAACAAGTTCCTCANAAATATATACCTCTAACTGATGCTATTGTTGTTCTCCGACTCTGCCTGATGCTCTACTCAAAACCGACTAACCTCCCGACCAACTAGGAGCAGAGCCTCTCCAGCTCCCTAGCTCCAGGATTCCGTAAGGATTCCTGGCCCCCGAGCCCAAAACTCCCAGCAACAGGTGCCCCCTATCTCAGTCCACCANTTAATTATCTTTTACATTAATTATCTTTCACTTTAGGGTGGGGCCGACCTGTACCCTTTACATCACAAATAGGGTTACAGGTAAGTCTGACTCTTGAACAATATATCAAGGGATCTCATACACCCACTAGTGCTCATCCATCTATGCTCAGCCATAGGGATGTCCACATCTCTATCTCACTATGTCTCACAGGAGAACCACACTCACTAATGCTCAGCCACTAGGATCACATTCACGTGTGCCCAACCACATGCACTTCCAACTCAATAGATCTTCTTTCTCACTGCGTTACACAGGAGAATCATCTGGAGTATCACATCATCTCAACTCTCTTCTCAGAGGAGGCTAATACATCATTTCATCTCTGTCTCAGAATGATGCACCCAACTCATGGGCTTTTCCACACTTCCAACTTAGCAGATTTTCTTTCTCATGACATTACACAGGAGAATCCTCTGGAGTATCATCTCAACTCTCTGCACATAGGAGAATAGTAAACCCATCACATGGGATCCTTCACCTCTCACAGGGGTACACAACATTCCATATCCGTCTCAGAGAGGAACCACACACCCAACTCATGGGCACACCCAACTCATGGGCTTCCTCACCCTACANNNCCACACACCCAACTCATGGGCTTTCTCACAGGCCAACTTACTTAGTCTGTGTCCTGGATGATGTCTCACGCAACTGTAATCATCAACACTTGTTTCCACCCAACCATAGGCACAACCACTCCTGACAAATTTACCATTGGCCACCTCGAAGCTAGACCATGATGCTTTGAGAGAGACTCTTTCTTCTTGCCCAGCTACAATCATGGACAAAGGTTACTCTCCTCCTACCACAGGGTCTTGGCAATCAATTTTCTTTGTACCAAGCAAGGAGGTATAAACAAGTACTTCCACAGTCACTCATCAACCTCATTTAACAACTTGTAACAAAAACCATGCCAACCACTTCTTGCACCCAGAACGAGCTTATCTCTCATTTCTTCCTCGAACCAAAGAGTTGTAACAACTCTTTTTCTCTTATAGAGATTGGTTTTTCGACTCTGCTCTCTTCGCAGATCTGCCTTTTTTCTCTTGCCTCTACCCACGAATTACCTCTTTCTTTCCATCCTCAGCAAGGTTGCATGGGTACAAATCCCTAGCTTATGGTCAGGTATGGAAGTCTTGCAGATGGGTACTCTACCCCATCTCCTCATTAACTCTCGAGGAGGAATCTTCCAGCTACCACTCTGACTGGTAATTCATTTATGGGTCAAAGAACTGTTATGGGTCTGAGCCATTAATTCCAGTAAGGTACTAGTTTGGTGGGGGGGTCATCTCAACCATTTTTGGTTCCCCTCACCATCTCTCTCATAACGTCCATGGTCTATCTTGGCAAACCCCCCTTTCAGCAGTTATGCAACACTTATCCATTTTCTATTAATAACAAAAAATACATACATTGGCCTTTTATGCAAAGGTTCATCAAATCAAACATTCACACATATCTAGTTTGCCATAGTTTCTTGGCCAGTTATAGTTATATTTGCAAACTAGGGGAAACAAGGGTATTACACCTGATACGTACAACACATCTTGTATATGAATAGTATCTTCGGACTCTAGTTGGAATAAAGTTGTCCCAACTCCTCTCACTGCATACTTGGCGTTATCACCAAGTTTAACTCATAATGTTGAATCCCTCTCAACTAAATATGAGAGACAATTACAAGAACTTGTCATGTGCCTAGAAGCACCACTATCCACTAACCAAATATCATTGCCATCGGCAATAGTGCATGAAAGAGAAAAGACAAAGAAGTACTCTTTCTAAAGTCAATCTGCAATCTCATCAAGTTTAGATTATTTTGTCTTCTTCTATGGTGGATGCTCATCGATATACACTGTTGATGAATGTTGTTTTCCCTTCCTTTTCTTTTGAGGACATTGAGAATCACATTGACCAAATGTATGACAATTGAAGAACTTGATTTTTGAAAGAGCCTTCTTCTCCTATTCTTTAACTAGGGCTGATCCTCTTGTATTTTTCTTCCCAAAATTCCTTTTTCCTTTTCCTTTTCTTGCATGAGCTGCAAGAGCTTGAGTTCCTTCATCCTGGGGTTTCTGCAAGCTATTTTTGGACAATGTTCTGGCCTCCTCCTAGACAAAATCAGTCCATAGCATATCAAACTTGGGCAACTCCTCTCATCCACAAATTCTATGAACAAATTGATCCGAATTATTTTTAGAACGAAATGAAAGTAGAGATATTACAATGAAATACACATAAAAATTGCCATAAATAGATAAATACAACAATACATGATTTCTATTAATGAAAGAAATGTACAGAGACTATAAAAATATAGAGTGGAAGACTTGCTAGAATAGTGGCAAATTTATCTCTAAGAAGAGATGTGACGACTACGCTCATTCGCAAGAAGATGAGTACAATGAGGCTATGAAGGCATTTTTATGATAAACATGAATACCAAAACCCTATACATCCAAAAACCTAACACTATAAGATGAAGCGCCAAAAGTCATGTGGGCCCCGTTGGGGTAAGTTAGTACATCAACTTCTCGGGGTCATAACTTTTGCATAGGATCTCCATTTTAGGTGTGTGATAGCCCACTGGAAAGGCCTTTTCGAGAACTACGCATTATGCCATCAAACTCTGACCTTATCTACAATTTGACTATGGAAAGCCAAGAAAACACTATTTAGGGCCCCAAAATGGCCTCGAAAGTACAAAAAGATGTACCGACATGAAAACTTCCAAAATAAGCCAATTGGAATAGGTGGGAGACCACCAATATCCACCTAGATGTTGTATAGGGTTTCAGAACAACACCGGAAGTGCAGAACCCACAATTACAAAGAAATGTTCCCATTACAGAGAAACGTCCTAAACTAAAAACTGTCAAGATGATACAGTTGGAATTTGGAACAGGTGGGTGGCCATCAATATCCATCTGGATCAGTCCTCCCCCTTAGGAAGCAATGGTATCCATTGCGTTGATTTCCTGGGGAAGAGAGGAAAGCGTTTTCTAAATCTGAATCTTGGTGAGCTACGTGCCTTGTTGTAGAAGTTGCATTGCTTGGTCTGTGGAAGGTTGTCACAAACCTGTTGTTGGCGGGGTTGAATCTGTTCCACCAAACTGTTGTCTCTAGGCTTGACGAGGCATTATGTAGGCACCATCGTAGGTGAAGAAACAATATCTTCTTTCTCTTCATCAATATGCTTTTCTTGGATAGAAGGTGTTGAGGCTATAGTGGTTGCAGTGGTCTTCTGTGCATCCTTTGAACAAATTGTGAAGAGGATGAATTTTGAAGTATGAGAGATTACTTTGCGGCACTGTTTTGGTGGAACAATAGTCGGAACTACCTCTGGTATCATATAGAGCTGACCCCCCAGAGTAATAATGACAGTACAAGGTTGAGACTCATAAACAACATTACATTTCCACATATATGGTTGGCCCAAAATGACATCACAGACATCAAGAGGGGCAACATCACACACTACCTCATCCTTGAAGGGTTGGATGCCATACGATAAGTGACACTGCTGGCTGACATGAAAATCTCTTCCCTGGTGAAGCCACCCAAGGTTGTATGGTTTTAGGTGTGGTGTTGTCGACAAACCCAACTATTTGATGACCTTAGCTAAGATGAGGTTCTTATAGTTGTCGCTATCAACAATGAAATGCAACGGGGTCCCTTTCACCCACATCTGTGAATGGAAGAGGCGCTCCTCCTCTTCAGGATCTACCGGTTCTTATGGTTGAATTGTTGCGGTCGCAACAATAGAAATGGGGTCTATGTCAATGATCTGTTTGTTTTCAATATTTTATGGAACAGATGCTGAATTAACGTTCGGCTCCATGTCTTTGACCTCGACCACCAATGACTGTTTCGAATGACATTCATCGGTGTTCTGTCAGGGGCTTTTGTGGAAGTCGCACCACTTCGCAGTGTCATTCTTCGTCTTTCCTTTACCCTTATTTTCCTGTGTCTTGGACTGGTTGTCGGGAGGCTGTTGGTTAGCATTGTCTTTCCCATCCTTTGGTTGTTACGGATTTGCATACCCAAACTCCCATTTTTTCTCGTGCCTAAATTTTTGCTCGATTTTGACAACATATCAATAAGAAGCTCCCAATGATGAGATGTTTAGGAAGTCCATTTCAGTTTGGATGCACCTATGCAGATCCCCATGCTATTTCAGAACTAGATGTTGCTTGGAGTCTTTGATACCCAACTTGGTGCGCAAGGTATGGAAAATATTTGTGAGCTTTGGTACTGTTTGGCTCTTCTCTTGTCGTAGTGTGGTCCATCTCATGTACTGGTCTTCATAGTTATCAACAGGGTAGTATTGTTCCTTGACCGCATCCAAAAAAAAAATACCAAGTGGGCTCGACCACATATATTCCAAATTCCTCTGTGGAACTTTTCTCCCAGTAAGTTTCCCACCAATGTTTGACATGGGGGAGAGCTTTAAGGAGTGCAAAAGTGATCTTTTCCCTGTCGGAAAAATTGTGAACAAAGAAATAACCTTCTAGCAAATTTAACCATTTTTCTAAGGCATCCACATCCATCTGACCTTCAAATACGAGAATATAAAAATTAACTTGTACCTTGAAGGGAGAGGTTCCTCCAAAGTGGTCTCTTAATGAAGATGTGCATGTTGTTATCGACAGGCGTTGAAGGATGTGGGAAAAATTCTCCATCATTTTGACCCTTTGTTGCATGAGAGATTGCTCAAGCAATAGGTTAATAGAATATTTTGCTCCATCATTTGTTTTTTCTTCCACCATAGAGGGTTTCTTGGGCGTGCGAGGGTGATTGTCCTCAAGAGAGACATGTTTGAGACCCAACTTGCTATACTCGGACCTTGTCGGGGACATGCACTGAAAAACGATCAAGAGCAGCCTGCTCTGATACCATTGATCCGGATTATTTTCGGAACGAAATGAAACCAAAGATATTACAATGAAATACACATAAAAATTGCGAGAAACAGAGAAATACAACAATACATGATTTCTATTAATGAAAGAAATGTACAGAGATTGTAAAAATATAGAGTGCAAGACTCGCTAAAATGGTGGCAGCTTTATCTCTTAGAAGAAATGTGACGGTTACTCTCATTCGCAAGAAGATGAGTACAATGAGGCTTTGAAGACCTTTTTATGATAAACATGGATGCCAAAACCCTAGTGTAAGGTCTCTTCCAACAGAGCCTTATAAAACATAAGTTAAAATAGAGAAATGTTATCCTAACTTTTGTACCCATTCATTATTCAGCATAATTAAAATTTATCAGAAACATCATAATAAACCACATATTCAGCAGCATGATAATAAACTACACAACACAACATAATAATGAAAATATATACCTCTAACTGATGCTACTGTTGTTCTCCGACTCTGCCTGATGCTCTGCCCAAAACTGACTAACCTCCCGGCCAACTAGGAGCAGAGCCTCTCCGACTCCCTAGCTCCAGGATTCTGTAAGGATTCCTGGCCCCCGAGCCCAAAACTCCTAGCAAAAGGTACCCCCTGTCTCAGTCCACCAAACTCCAACAAGTTCCTCAAGAAAAAACCAGTACCATCCTCCAGCAAGCTACTCCATCCCCCAAACCAACAATACAGTCCTCTCCTCTTAAAATGATGCTCTCCCCCCAAAATCCCAAAAGTCCCTTCTCAAGTGTTTTTTGCTTCTCTTATCCTCCTTTCCCCCTCTCTCATTCACCGCCTTCTCCCTTTCATTAAGACTCACCCACCTTATCCCTCCATTCAATGCCAACCACTTATCCCCTTTCTCTTTAAGGGTTCCATCATTCGATACATTAAGTCTCAATTTAATAAATTAAAATTTAATAAACTCAAATTCATTAACCAAATATTTAATCATGAAATTAATTCATTAACCAAATATTTAATCAGGAAATTAATTAATTAATTAATTAACTAATATACATTAAAAAATTATTTAAATCATGACAATTGATTAATTACTTAGGGTTATTACACCTAGACATCCAAAAACCTAACTGTTAAGCCCTAATATTGGCTCATTACCCCTTAATTGGGGCATATTATATTAGTAATGTTATTTTATTTATGTCGGATTTAGGCCATTAGTTGTAATTATACCTCCTAGTCTGCTATATATACCAAGGAGACATTTTCATTTTGAATCATCTTGTA